>WOVY01005966.1:0-143247 GCA_013436015.1 Rhipicephalus annulatus | reverse complement strand
GGAGCCGAATTGCTAGAGGTCCATGTACCGTACGATGTCCGTGCACGTTAGAGAAACCCTGGTGGCTGGAACTGTCCGGAGCCCTTCACTATGGTATATACCATATCCTGAGACACTTTGGTACCCTAAACCACATCAGTCACCAAACCCTGACTGGCGCCAACGTGCCATGGAGAAATTATTTTCTTGCTACTAAGTCCCTCGATTATATTAATTCCGTGTCTTATAGCCTATGGTCGTATGCGCTTCTACGTATATTCTGAGCATTTGCCAGTTACCACGGCGTCGTTTCGCTATAAGCGCTAGCCGTGTCACAGTTAAGGTGGAATGTATAGGGATAGTTTGTATCGAGCACAATCGGAGATGATTACTAGTGCAAAAGGAGACGGGCGCGAGCTGGGGGATCCCACGACCGTCCAAGGGGGTATTTCTCGCCTCCATCCTCTTTTAAGCTATAACTATGTCCTGCTATGTTAGTTTAGTTCGCCTCGTTGCGCGAAGTTCATGCTTTCATTGTCACTACGTATTGCCAAACCACGTAACTCTGTCTGAGGGCCCGTTTACCAACTGTAATCTAGGACCCTCGATGGCCCCGGGGCCGCTTCTATTTTTTTTTCAGCGGTGCACCTTCCAAATATAAACGGCAGGCCGTCGCTGACCATTTCTGTCGTTTGCGGAATATACCCAAGTCATTGACTTTCGATATTTCCAGTGTTTTGATACTATCTCGTTTTTCGTCTTTTTTCCCTTATCATCGGTATTGTTGTGCGCCCTTAAACAATCCCATGTGCAACGAGATCATCGACATTAACCTGCGCGTCCTATACTCGCGATCCCGCTTTCCATTCAGGAATTGCTCGTCGCTTTGGGTTGGCGTTAATGTGAAAGAGGCTTTGACCGCTCTTTGTCCCGCTCCAGCACATTGACTCTACAGCGTTGTTTTGGTTTGAGCGCTTAGTTGTTTCTTAAGGGAGACCAGTTGTGAGTACATGGGCCGCACTTCAGCCGCTGCTCCACGTTCAGTGCAGACGTACCATTTCTGCAACATTTTGGTTGAACAAACATCGTATAAGCAATGAATAATGCTTGAGGAAAATATGATGCGTTTTATGGTAGGATCGATGACCAAGTGCAAAGCCAGATAAATTTTCAAGAAAGGATGGGGGGGGGGGGGTGTCTGACTTTTACTTATGTATAATAGTGTATGTTTTTGTGGGCGTACGCAACCACATGAGCATATAAAACGTTAAAATATAGGGCGGGAGAGGTTCGTCCTCCCCCTCCTTCCCGCTCCCGCCTACGCCACTTGAAAACGCTTGAACCCCAGTTTTGTACTATTTGATGTCTATCGCAGTAGCATTCGCTTTCCGTAGCAACCAATGGGTATGAGATTTTCATGCGTCGAATGGCTCAGTTATGAGCTCTACGGATGGAAGCCAGTCGCGGTTGAAATCTTGAACCTGATCGAACTCGGCCGCTATAGTACGTGCCCTGCGCGGCTGGGATGCTGCTTTCTGCCCGTTTACTTCAATAAAAAAGTCTACGTTTATAACCGCGCTCGTTTTTGCAAGGAGCTCATGATAAGGTGGCAAAGTGTAATAGTGAGTGGCTGCATGTGTAAGTGTGCGCGCTGGCACATGCTAAACGTAAAGTTGTGGGGTGTGCGAAGAAGCAGGCGAAATAAAAAAAAAAACCTCTGGTGTTGGCACTACAACTGCCTCGTGCTCAAACAGCGAGTATACCATTTCAGCATAAATTAATGTATGGGGGGGGGGAAGGAACAGGGAGAGTGATAGAGAGGGACTACTTGCATATCGACAAAGGGGGAAAGCAACGTAAACAAAAATTACTTTCGTTGAGTGGTTCGTTGATTCAGACGTGAATTGTACTTCCCCCTCTATTCTGCTTCCGACTTCTGAGCTCTCCCTGAATCATCCATACGAGCGTGAATTAGATCACAGTGGTCAACTATGACTAAAATATGTGAAACCTGTAGATATCACTCATTTTTCTGCGAAAACAGTGTTGACCTGAGTCTTTTGGTCTTTGCACTAATCTGTTCTTTTTTTTGTCTTAAGTAATGTTGTGCGTCATATAGATGTATTTCTTTAGCTTCTTAATTTAACAGAATCGCAATTATTTGAACAATACGGGCTAATTTTCTAATTTTCCTCACCGTTGCCGTGATGCCCCGCACAAAACCTGGGCGTGGCAGGAAGAAAATGCAGTGAATGTGATGGTGTCAAAATGAGTGACGTCCTGTTTTAGTCTGAAAAACGCTTGGTATGAAAAGCATCATCTTAACGTCTTTCATATTATGCGTTTTTAATGGCGTGCTCACGGTAGTCTGGGTTCTTTTTTTTAGTATAAAGAAAAGCGTTTTTCAAGCACTTCGCTGCACATCCTAATTTCAACTAACATGTATTTCTTATTATCGCGTGCTTTTGTTTTAGAACGATACTTTTTTTTCCGAGACTTCGCAAGCAAATTACAATTTACCATCTGCCTCTGAGCCTACGCCAAACGAGAGGGAAAAAGTAAGTCACAGCCAATGTGCGGGGGCCGGCTATAGTACAGTAGCTTTCTTTGCCTTGACTCCAAAATGGTAGATAAGTCACGTGACTTTGTTTGGGTTCCGCTACGGGGCATTGACTCTTTTTCCGGCTGTTTATGAATTATCACGGTGAACTCGCGGCCGCGCCGATACCGAACAGCTGGGAGGCTATTGAAAAAGATCTGTTAAGTGCAAGGGAACGAGATCTCTTCCTCGTCGATCGGCAACGCGCAGAACCATCGGCCTTGTCCAAGCTAAGCGGAAAGCAGCAAATACTACCTAGGCAGCACTTAAAGAACTCGCCGACTCACGTAGGTCGAAACTTTCAATTCACTTAACCGAAATAAGTTTTTTGGCACAGCGTTGTTTTTTCACACTTCTAATGACGGTATGTTACAACCGGCTTTTAAAAAATTATCACAGAACCCACGCAGTTTTAACACGCTGCATATGCAATACGTTAGAACCTATCACAGCCAGGCTTTTTAAGAAAGGTAATCACGTTGTGCGTCCACCATGTCTGTTTAGAAAATGTGACTAATATCCACTTTTCACTTCTCATTTCACGGACAGCAATGCCCTTTTCTTCATTACTCTTGTAATGTCACTCTAAATATAGCTTTTCAGAGCTCTCAAAGGGACTACAAACGTCCTGAATATGCGATAGAGGAAAACATGTAAAACTACACGAGCTCGCTTTTTCGCGTTGTATAGCCTCGTTAAATGATCACACACCCTTCATAAAACTTAGAATACAGCTGTGTGGTTTTTATAGCACTTGAAAGTTTAGGAACGGAAAATTGTTAAAAGGATGAAATTCTAGATTGCACATATACTCTCGCTCTTCCTTTCGTTACAGCTTGCAATTGAGTCATTGGTGTTCACAGCTTTTGCAACACTGAAATCCCGTGCTCGCTAACTAGGCCCACAATTTTTGCCTTGTTTAGACTATGCCTCAACACCACTCGTTTATTCTGATTTTGTTATTATTTTAAAGAAATGGGTCCTACCCGCACCAGCAGAACCTTTCGCCCCAGCAGAACCTTTCGCCCCAGCAGAACCGTTCGCCCCAGCAGAACCTTTCGCCCCAGCAGAACCTTTCGCCCCAGCAGAACCTTTCGCCCCAGCAGAACCTTTCGCCCAGCAGAACCTTTCGCCCCAGCAGAACCTTTCGCTTCGCCCCAGCAGAACCTTTCGCCCCAGCAGAACCTTTCGCCCCAGCAGAACCTTTCGCCCCAGCAGAACCTTTCGCCCCAGCAGAACCTTTCGCCCCAGCAGAACCTTTCGCCCCAGCAGAACCTTTCGCCCCAGCAGAACCTTTCGCCCCAGCAGAACCTTTCGCCCCCGCAGAACTGTTCGCCCCCGCAGAACTGTTCGCCCCCGCAGAACCGTTCGCCCCAGCAGAACCGTTCGCCCCAGCAGAACCGTTCGCCCCAGCAGAACCGTTCGCCCCAGCAGAACCGTTCGCCCCAGCAGAACCGTTCGCCCCAGCAGAACCGTTCGCCCCAGCAGAACCGTTCGCCCCAGCAGAACCTTTCGCCCCAGCAGAACCTTTCGCCCCAGCAGAACCTTTCGCCCCAGCAGAACCTTTCGCCCCAAGTCAGAACCTTTCGCCCCAGCAGAACCTTTCGCCCCAGCAGAACCTTTCGCCCCAGCAGAACCTTTTCGCCCCAGCAGAACCGTTCGCCCCAGCAGAACCGTTCGCCCCAGCAGAACCGTTCGCCCCAGCAAAACCGCTCACAAATTTGCCGCAGCGAAACTACTCACAAGTGCGCCCCAACAGAACCATTCACAAATTTGCCTCAGCAGAACCGTTCACAAATTTGCCTCAGCAGAACCGTTCACAAATTTGCCTCAGCAGAACCGTTCACAAATTTGCCTCAGCAGAACCGTTCACAAATTTGCCTCAGCAGAACCGCTCACAAATTTGCCTCAGCAGAACCGCTCACAAATTTGCCTCAGCAGAACCGTTCACAAATTTGCCTCAGCAGAGCCGTTCACAAATTTGCCTCAGCAGAGCCGTTCACAAATTCACCTCAGAAGAGCCGTTCACAAACTCTCTTCAGCCGAACTGTTTACAAATTACCCTCAGCGGAACTGTCCGCCCTATCATTACCATTCACAAATTTGCCCCATCATTACCATTCACAAATTTGCCCCATCATTACCGCTCACAAATTTGCCCCATCATTACCGCTCACAAATTTGCCCCATCATTACCGCTCACAAATTTGCTCCAGCGAAACCGCTCACAAATTTGCTCCAGCGAAACCGCTCACAAATTTGCCCCAGCAAAACCGCTCACAAAGTCGCCCCAGCAAAAACGTCCACCCCAGCGACACCGTTCACAAAGTAGCCCGAGCAAAACTGTTCGTAAGTTTGCCCAATCATAATCATTTACAAATTCGCCCCAGCAGAACCATTCACAAAATGCAAGGTGCACATGTCGTGCAAGTCACTGTGAAGATTGCGTACTATCGTCCGTAATGTCTTGATGCAGCGTTTGCACGGAGAGCCTCTTTTTGATGCCAGTCGACTCGTGCTGCGTACCGCTTTAATCATTTCGCCATACGTGCCGTATACTGGCACCATTGGATACTTTCATTGCATGCAAGCTATGTTCGCTGTTACCTTCTTCAATTTTTTTTCTTCGCTTGTTATTGGTACAGCAAATTGGACATCCATCCAGTTACTTCACCATGGTTGCCAATATTACCTGTTCTTTTTCTTGAGGTACAGCACATCGTATTTTCTTGTGTTACCAGGAGACTACGCATGCATATACTAATGAAGGTGATCATGGCTTTTGGGCCATGCCCATGGCCATGGCCTATCGTGTCTACATGCTCATCGCGCACTGTTCATTCCATCGATGGTCCATCGATGGCTTGTCACGTTCATTGCAGACGTCAACAGGCAGAAGGGGGAGCAACGTATGATGACGGACGAAAAAAAGTGTAAGAATCTATTTTAGTGCTTTCGTAGATGTCTGCGAGCAGTACTGACCACACATGTGTAATCGAGCTTTCTGCGAAGTACTTAGGGAATGAAACGCATACCAGTACAAGTACTGTCATTGCAGTACAAATACTGCTATAACCTATTGCTTCCGATAAGCACGTCATGTTGTTGTAAGTCTGGCCGCTAGAGGTATAGCCAGCACAGATATAGGCAATCGAGTTGAAATTACGCCAACATGACAGGAATTGTGGGCGCTGGAAACAAAGATTGCGAAAAAACGCGTACTCGGCCCAATATTTGCGTGCTTCATTTCGCGAGTACTGCACATTGTATCCTACGATGTAATGTGCAAACCTTCTGGAGCATTTGCGTGGATGGGTGGGGTGGGGAGAAGCTGGAGGGGAGGGATGATAAATTGGGTTTCAAACATACCAGGAATTCTGAAATTTCGCGTGTGCACCTGCACATGCAAACACCATGGCAGTGTTCCTCAAGGTCACCTTTCCAATGGCGTCCATGCAAAACACCGAGCGTTCATGCGCCATAACATGTGGGCCATATTTCCGACTCACTGTTTAGCTGATGCAGCAAAGAAACAGCTGTTAATATGTGGTGGCCGCGTATACGCGGTCATAAGGCGTCAGTGTTGCCGACTAAATGGTCTGATGCTTTGTCCGGTCCTGTCAAGTTGTCAATAGTGTTAACGTATATCGTTTTCAGTTCACTGACGTCGCGAAATAGTCGCGCGTTTGTTCCCTTATCTGTCACGTTATCTCTGCGTGACTCGTCCCGTCTTGTGTATACAGACGCCCACGTAAGCAGGCCGTGCGAGCTGCCTCGACAGCCTGATGGTTGCATTGGTGTCCTCCCGAGAGAACGCTCCCAATGGCCACCCGATAATGATCTCCGTGTGAAAAGCCATCAGTTTTGCCAGGCGTTTCCGAAAACGTTCATTCTGGTACTTTCTGTAACCACCTTATGTATCACTGACTCGCTCAAGCTCCAGAACACAGCAGCTCCCACCTTTAGCGCCTTTCACTCGTTGCCAGACCCCTATATCAATCTACGAAAAAGAGGTGCTTCATAGGAGAGGTGTTTATCACAGAAAAAAATGCAGACAGCACGAATAGAGTAGCAGCAGTTTCCTTGCCCTGGCACGCCTATAGCATACTAGTACCTTTCGGGGCACTGTACACGAACAAAATTCTGCATTTCCGATGGAGGCGGAAATGTTGTAGGCCCGTGTGCTCAGATTTGGGTGCACGTTAAAGAACCCCAGGTGGTCTAAATTTCCGGAGCCCTCCACTACGGTGTCTCTCATAATCATATAGTGGTTTTGGGACGTTAAACCCCACATCATCATCATCATCACGAACAAAATTAGAAAAAAAAGAAATGAACGCGCAGCGTGTCACTGCCATACAGGTGTCTCAAGAGAACTAAAACGGTGCACGAATATGTAGCATAGAAAAATAACGAAGTGTGTGTACAAAAAAAAGCATCAAATACTGAAGTCAGCTGCCCTGGAATGTTATACCTACGCCCTCGAACTTGTTCTTGCTACTCAAGCGAACGGCACGATTTGCACAGCAAACGCTAAAAACAAGTTACCTTTTTTTACAGGCACTTTCTACTATTCAACAAATTTGCGGAATAATTTATGAGCACATTAAGTTCCTGGACCTCTTTCATCCCTATGTAAAAGGGTATGACAGTGACTATAATTGGTAAAATAATTTAGCCGTATTTTTAATAACAGCATCCCTCTTACGGCGAAACTGAACTATGACTTTGAAACTATGATTCACGAATTTAACTGTGTACTTGAAATCTCCGTGCCATATTTCTTTTAAGGAGAGCGTCATCTTTGATCTCCTTCAATATACTTCGTGAGGTGCTGTATTTCATGGTGTCATGAGTCCAGATCACGATTTCTTTAGTCGTGGCGCCTGTGCTCCTAAGCCTCCTCTATTTATTGAAAGGAAAACTTATCCATTTATACTTTCGCTTTTGTTTTTGTTTTTTCAGCGGTGATACGCAATTATTTCGCTTATCACCGCTATCTGCTCAACTCCGCAGCAAGCCGAGTTGTTCCTTCTATAGGTCCTTTTCCTGCATCTCTCCTCTCATTGTATCGCTCTTTATCTATGTTGCAGCTTTCTATTTGTGCGTTCTACAAAAATAACTGTTGGTGTTATAAGATGACTCATCTTCGAACTCGATTCAACTGGTGGCGCCGTCTTATTAAAGCTAAATATAAGCGAGCACGCGGGCACGCGCATGGTGTGTGTGTGTGTGTGTGTGTGTGTGTGTGTGTGTGTGTGTGTGTGTGTGTGTGTGTGTGTGTGTGTGTGTGTGTGTGTGTGTGTGTGTGTGTGTGTGTGTGTGTGTGTGCGTGCGCGTGTGCACTAATTTGACAGATTTAATTGCGCACCTGCAGCAGCCGTATACGGACTCGGCCTGTCATTGAAAATGGCTTGCAGGCTGCGTTTGTACGGCTGCTACGAACGCGCAACTAAATCTGTTTATTGTGTACGGTGGGCCTACGTGGGCATATGCGCGTTTTGAGTGGCGTTTTGTGCGCGAATGTGTGTGAGCACATGAACTTGTTCCTGCTGACGTGCATGTATGCCACTGAAAGTTGCTTTCTTGAATTTCGCGTGAGTTTGATTTATTAGATGCGGAAGCATCTTATACTCGCGCCTTGTAGTGCGCCGTCCGCACCGCTTCTCGTACATTCGACAGCTGACGCGCGCGCATGCGCCGTCGCGCCGTCGCCCACCATCTGTGCCGCGCGCACTTCTCCTTCGAGAACATTCGACAGCTGACAGCGCATGCGCCGTCGCGCCGTCGCCATCTGTGCCGCGCGCGCGCTTCTCCTTCGAGAACATTCAACAGCTGACAGTGCATGCGCCATCGCGCTGTATATATACTCAAGGTCAGCGCTCGCTCGCTCAGTTGCCGCTCGTCGGTTGGTTTGTACGGCGCGTCGACGTCCAAGGTCGCGGTGAAATGAATTCCAACGAATCCACAAACACAATGATCGACGTCCCTTCGACCAGCGCCGCCCTTTCGCATACGTGAGTACGTGTTCACTCATTTAACACCCCCTCCTACAACCACGTTAACCAATTTAGCCATCGACCCAAGTAAGTCGCAATTTAACACCCCATTTCACAACCACGTTAACCAATTTAGCCATCGACCCAAGTAAGTCGCACTTTAACATTCCGTTAACCAATTATATGCTCCGCATCCTCCTCAGTGTTCCCCCGAGGGAAGCTGCGGGCAATTTTTGTGAAATGTTCACTGCCATTTTTTTATTCTGCAAATTTTTTCTGTGCATTGTTTTGCGGAGATTGTAGGGATCTGTACACACACGCATAAACTAGGGATTCCTTGAGTTCACCAAAGCTGCTGGCCCAAGAAACGCGAGTTTGATCCTGGCCGAAGTGGTCGCAATTCGATGGACGTGACATGCTGGAGGGCTGTGCACCGTGCGATAACATTGCACGTTAAAGAATACCAGGTGGTCAGCATTATACGCATCCCTCCCTACAGCGAGCCTAATTACTACATCGTAGTTTTGCCCTGAAAAACCCCAAAAATCATTATTGCCGGCTTCTAGAACTAGAAGTGCGGCAGATATTTTCTTACTTTGTCAGTGCCGAGTAAGTATATTAACGATAAACTATGAGGACATGCTGAAAGCTCCGTGTACGCTTCAGTTTGACAAAAGGGTAGGTAGCAGTAAGTTTTGTGCAACGTTGCAGATTCTCTGAATCCGGAATATAGATAGGGCACAATAATGCCATTTTCAACGTTTGATATTGCAGCCGATTTGAGCACACGCTTTGTTTTGCGCGAAATGTTTGTTGGGATGATATACAGTCGCAGCGCGTCGGTACTCGGGCATTTCTACAAATTTCGCAGATGATCAGGCGTCAAACAGAAACAAGTACTCGTTAGGCGAACGCTGTACAAGGAGTTTCTGTTAACACCCGCCAGTATATATACGAATAGTTCCTTTATTTCGGCTAATAGAGATGCATCAAATATTTTCTTCATCAGCTGTGACGCCGTAAGTACTAAGTAAATTATGACCGACGATGTCAATGTATTGCTGTGCGAACGGAAAGAGTGCGCGCTAGCATCTCTTCCTGCAGTCGAATTAGAAAAAGAAGAGAGATGGCGAAAACGTCATGAACTATGAATAGTTCGAAGAGTATACATACCAATCCCGTTGTCGCCAATCTGTTTCGGTAGATATGCCGTCTAAACGAAATTTCTGATTCTATACCGTATAGTCGTCTATTCCTGTGCACTCTTTGTGAGTGCGCAGGAAGTTAAGTTACAATAGTTGTACAAGTGTCCCTATATACGTCATATGCTATTCAATGCGCAGGAAAGCGTCATATCCTCCAACGTTTAGTACCGTACTACAGTCTTCACCGCCCGAACTTAATCTCGCACTCAGTTTGGTACCTGATGCGCTTGAATATTTCAGCGTTTACAGTGATGAAGAAATTGCATGTGTGCACACAGGCGAACAAAGCAAGTTCTCCTCAGCCCATCCACGCTTGCGAGGCGCCCTTGACACGCGGTTGCAGAAACCTCGATCTTACTCCGTATCAGACGCTCATTCGCTTTAGGTAACTCTCTAAGTTTATCAATAATTCGGTGCGCTTCTTCTACAGCCAGTCCTCGTCTGTAATAATAATTGATGGGGTAACATGCCGAAACCCAAGCAGAGACGCCATAGTGAACGGCTCCGGGAATTTCGACACACAGCGTTCTCCTTAAATTACGGCTACATGTATACATCCAAGACCCACGGACCTGAGTATTTTCGCCTTCATCGCAAATGTGGCTGCCGCGGCCAGTATTCTATCCTTCGACCTGCGAATCAGCACTCGAGCCCCATAACCACTACACCCCCGAGACGGTTTAAAACCGAAAACCCGACAAATCATTATCACTGATCTCATCATGCAGCCAAAGCGATATAAAGACGACTGTAAGGGTAGTACGTGACTGAGGAGCATTAAAATGCGCAAACAAGCGAGCTTATCGGGGAGGATCAGAAGGCCTGTCGGGACACACTGAACCGGGCTGCTTGGTTTATTCAGGCGATTCCGACGTCTCGCTGCGTCGATAACGTGAACAATACCGTCGGGCGACCGCGGAGATAGGCACGGCGGCAACGGCGGCGCTCTTTCTGCGGGACGGAATCACGGTGGCGGCGGCGGCTTCAGCAACCTTTCGGCCTTCCGTCCGTGGCGAACAGCGACTTAAGTGGCGACCACTCTCGAGCCTGTGCCCACAAGTGACGCGGATAGTTTCCCGACACGGTTGTGGAAGGTGTCCCCGTGCGAGCCTCGGCGACACCTGTTATTCAGCGTTCCAGCCTGGATCGTTGTGTGTACCCGCTTGGATTCTTGCGACTTGCGCCGTGCGTTTTCGGAATCGCCACTCCAGAAAAGGTATACCTGCCCCCCCCCCCTTTTTTTTGCGGTGTTCTACTCTCAGGCTGCTTCACTCACTCCCCACTCAAAGCCTTATTGAAGAAAGGCATGAAATATAACCGGCGTTCAGCTCTACATCTACAAACAGTACATGTAGGTGGGTTAATTCCCTTTCTTGACTCTTCCGTCACCTCGAGGAATTTCGCAGAACCAATTAGCATTGTGCCATAATAGTACTCGTCCTAATGAAACGCGCCTTAAAAGACATGGATTACCGTCTAAATGGTATACATTCGAGACAAGGTTTTTCGATACGGGAATTCCCACCATACTGACCAAACCTTTCAATTTACATAACCTCTATCACTCAACACACCGCATACATCAGCCGCCTGTGCCAACTACGAGGAAAAAGAAATTGCATTTTTCGTAGAATAGTGGCTTGAGTGGCTGCGTATACGGAAGATCTTTAGAAAAAAACATGCTTAAGGCTCATTGCCGTGCAATAGTGCTACTTAACTATAACGTAGTATTGAAATAGCCTATCGAAAGTTGCAATGTCTGAGCAATGCCGACTAACATGCTGACTGCGACAATATTTTTAGACGCAGGAAGCGGGACGAGCGTATGAAGAGGGCAAGCATGCGTGGAACATTTCCGATAGACTTGATAACGGGTTTGATATATAGGTGTGTGCGGTGTGATAGGAGAGGGCTCTATTGTGACGTGCATATTGTGTGAGTCCCGTATCGCGCCGGACCATCATACGTCGTGCAAAGATTCCCCTGTTTTTACTCGTCTTAAGTTATCGCACATGCCTAATAGAAAGCTTATCAGACACTTCTCTCATACACACCATGCTTCAGCGAGTGCACGGTGCATTTGCGGTATGAGGCGACGGTTAGGCATTTCAGAAAACGGGAGTCGGGTATCTCAACTAGAACAAAGTGCTGCTTCTGCCTTCCCTGTTTTTGACTATTACCGATGAATCACACATACGATAACGGCCTCACTTTGCAACTTGGCGGCAGTCGTTCTAACTCGGCGGTTGGAAAACGTCAATAGAGAGCCAGAAAGATAACCGACCGCCACGTATTAAATGGGGCTCGTCAAATTATCTTCCATATTTCGGGCACTTCGTGGACTCCTGCTGTTTTGAGTATTTCTTT
Organism: Rhipicephalus annulatus; assembly: GCA_013436015.1. Lineage (NCBI taxonomy): Eukaryota > Metazoa > Arthropoda > Arachnida > Ixodida > Ixodidae > Rhipicephalus > Rhipicephalus annulatus. The sequence continues at coordinate 131,098 of WOVY01005966.1, read as the reverse complement.
GCTGTTTTGAGTGTTTTTGAGTCTTTCTTTAGTTGATCATATGAAAGATGGTACCTTTTAAAACGAAGCCTTCATCGAGTCTTCCTTGCGAGGGTTTTGCGTTCGTCGCTAATATGCCTCGTCCATGTTTGTCGCGGCCTCCTAACGCAAAAGTTTTTGTGCTTTGTACTGCTGGATATGGTGCACGAACTAGCTGGAACCATCCCGTTGTTAAGTTGCAAGTGAAAGTTTCGTAGTAAATGCACGCCGTGGGGCCTGGCGCAGTTCTATCTGTGACGAGAAGGTGGAGGTACTCACAGAGGCTTCAGGCTTAAAATATAAGTCGTTCTGCGAAACGCAAACTTGCACTCACTCACATGCAATAATGTGCGATTATATAGCCTTGAATGTGTTCAACACAGTGAGTGAATATTCGAGCGATGGGCGCAGTGCTTTGCTTACGCTGTGTTTGCTTACGTGCACACCTCATACAGCGCATTGCAACCTATAGTCCGGTAGCAATATAACAATTGTGTTTAGTTTGTTTTCGCATTCGTACGACAAGTCGTTTCCCGCTGTTTATAGCGCAGACACGCAAACACATACGCTATCGAATACCACAGAACATGTACACTATATATAACTCTTATGCTACTACAAGTCCAACGTGTAGCTTCTTTACGGAGACATGACTGTTTCCCTCATGTTGGCGCCCTGTGAAATTACGGGCAGTATGCCACTGTCCACAGATCCACAGCAGCTGATGGATCGTGTCGGGTCGCACCCTTAGCATGCGTAATAATAATATACGTGTTGTGTGGTATTCAATAGCGAACACATTTATGTGTCGGTGTTTTATTACAAACACTGGAAAGTAATCTCTCGTACAAACACGCACTGAATACTAGCTAAATATATACCGGGAAGGGTCGCTCTGTGCTGTACAGAACTAAATAGATCAGCCATGGGTATAGACTCTGAAGCTGGATGCTTAAAGCACATGGCTGCTGGTGTGGGCGTGACAATGCGGGTTATATTTTCGAATACACGTAAGTACCGCGGTCGGCTGAAGATGGCGTTCATGACAATACGATTTGAACATCGCAGGGTTTTTCGAAATGCCCCTGTAATTGGGCTACCTGCTTCTACACTTGTCGATAACAGTCGACGCCCAGGAACCAACGCTTCGGGATGTAGCCTCGTCGTTTTGTCGTTGAGAGAGAGGTCATCTCTTCGATCACTTAACCCGTCTTTCATATGGTGAACTCACGCGGACAGCTTATTACAACAATGCCTAGAGAACAGAGTGTAAAGGGAACACATGTCGGTGCACGACGAACAAAGCACTCGCCGCTCCGTTAGTCCCATACCAATGAACGATTGCACTTCGATGACGTCTCTAGAAGTGGCCGTTGCGTCACTCTTTTTACACGCTGCGTCAACGCTTTTGTGGCGTGCGCACTCAGCCTTTCCATTATTGGGATGCGAACATTTTCTCTGCAGCACCGAAACATGTGTGCAGTTTGGAAGGTCGCACCTGCTCACTTCGAAGCGTGCGAGCGTGGCTATATAGTGCTGGCATTGCGCTGTTATACTCCCTTTATCCGTGTAACGCTGCGTGTATATGACGCAATGTTTCGTGCAGTTGCGACAAGTGTGCAATCATGAGGACGTGCGTGTTCATGTAGCGTCCCGGTGTCTTATACGCAGTAAGGTCCCTAGATGAAACAAGTTTCCAAGGTAGCGACACCTTTCCCTTTCCTCTTCGCCTATGTTCCTGAAGTGCCCCCTAGAAGGTTCAAAACTTTCATCCAAAAGCGAATATTTGGGTTCCGTTGCTACGGCGAATAGATGTAAATGAAACAAAATGGAACGAAATAAGACGTAGAACAAACTGTTACCTTTATGAACATAAACGGCACAACACAAGAGCAAGCGGGATGTGCGTTACTCAACCGGCAACGTTGTGCAGTTCTATACTTTACACCACTAGCCATGGCGTCTCGCATAGTACATTTTAGTTCCACGGCCGCGGTATTTCGTCCAGTTCTAACTAGTCCACTTCTCCGATTGTGTTTTGTTCGTGCTGTGACACAGTGAACGTGCTTCTTGCTGGATCCTGTAAGTGGCCACAGGGCGTGACGATGTGACGATTCATTACAACCGGCTTGTGCACACGCAAGAAAAAAAAAACTACAACCAGACTGGTACGAACACTCGTCCAGCAGCACTGCGATGACGTTTTTTTTTTTTTAAATGTGCCCATTTGGACAATCGTGATGCCAAGTGATTCTGATGCGGTGCTGGGAACTTCCTGAAAAGAGAGAGTTCTACTGGTGAGGTGTCTCGAAGCAGCGCGTTTCGGCTCAAGCGGGAACTGGTCAAGAGTGAAATGTTTCTGAAGGTGCGTTGATTACAACCTACAGCTGCTCTGTATACGTGCATACCCACATGTATTTGTACCAACTGGCATGCACTAGACACGCATTAGACGCGCGCCTGGCGTTTCAATAAAAACCGACAAGTGAACTCGCTTCGCAGATCCGCGTCGACATACGTTGACGGAGTTGCACGAAAGCATTCGTGTGAAATGGTTCATAGTTGCACTTCATGGTGCGCTTCATCTCGGAAAGCACGAGGTAAGTTGAAGAGAGCGAAACCATTTTCTGTTGTTTACGGCAACGCAGCATTGCTGAAAAACGCAGATGTTGCATTGAAAGAGCATAGCGAAACAATCTTGGTCGACTTAGCGCACACCGAAACGCTCCTCCTCTTCAGTTTATGTTCTGGCTACGATTTTGTCTTTGGTCACAGCGAGAATCCGGCTGGAGCCATATGCGCATGCGTACTCGTTTTGAACCTTTTGCATAATAATAAATAACACCACCTTCCATTTGCAAGATCACGTGCAAGTAATGCACCAATTACAGACGCGGATGGCAGAGAAAAAAGAGGAGTAATCGAGAGAGTGAGGAGGACGGCTCGAGAACAATGAGTGACGCTACCTTGTTTCATCTAGGGGCCTTAATACGCAGAGGTGGGCAGCGCCATCTATTCCGATTTTCGTTGGCCTCTCTATAGATTTGACTTTTCCTTAAGCTTCCCCCCCTCGCATGACTTCATTTGGCTGCGATCCTTTCTATGGTAGTAGGATACTCTCCGGTGGTAAATATAGCATAATGTTATCGTCCGTTTCTAGTTACGTATACTGTGCAGGAAGCTGAAGGCTTACAAAGAGCGTTCAGTTGAAACGAAATTGAGACAATGCAGCGAGCGCTAAAAACTGAAGTAATAGGTGTAACCTTAAGAGACGGAAAAAAATGGCAGCATATTCACGGAGTGATTGATGGAGAGTGGGGCGAAGCATTCGTCCGTCCATGCGTCCGTCTGTGTGACCGTCCATGCGTCTATTCGTGCGCCCGCCCCTGCGTCCATTCATGCGTCCATCCTTGCATCTGTCTGTGTGTCCGTTCATCCATCTATTGAACACTCCAAGTACCACCATCTCGCATCTTTTCATTATATATTCCCCGTATAGAAGCACCGCCATCCTGCGGACATTCCAAGGACTAAACGAGAGGTGGCACACGCACACTTTCTTACGGCTTGCGCTTCGGGTCTACTTCCCACCTTCAACCACCTTGAGTTCATGGTATATACTAGTTCACTGTATTCATGGCACTGCGGCCCAACGCTCGCTAAACTTTTCTTAAACCAAGGAGGTTATGCCCAGCAAGTATAACGTAGCAACCTTTTCCTGTCAGATAGTGCTCAATCTACATGCCAATGGCTGCTAATGTGAAATGAGAGACAGGAGGTTTCAGCTTTTAATTTCTTACGGCTTGCGCTTCGTATCTGCTTCCCCCCTTTAACCACCTCGAATTCATTCATGGTATATGCTAGTTCATGGTATTCATGGCCCTGCGGCTCAACGCTCGCTAAACCTTTCTAAAACTAAGGAGGTTACACCCAGCGAGTGTAATGTAGCAACCCTTCCTTGTCCGATAGTGCTCAGTGTACATGCCAATGGCTGCTAATGGGGATCGCAGCGTGCGCGTTGACTAAAAGCCGAATGTTCCTGTCTCTCATTCCCCATTAGCAGCAATTGGCATGTACATTGAGCACTATTTTTTATTGTTGAACAACGCACAAAAGAAATCTCTCACCGGCACCACCTTGGAGGTCAAATGTTATACCTATTTCGGCTCTGTGCCACTGGTGGTTACGTACTACGAGGGATGCACAAGCCACGCCCTAAGGAGCTTCTCCCCTAAAAGTGGGTCAGGGAAGAAATGGGTGTTAAGAATATCATAGTTGAAATGAAGAAGAAATGTAGATGGGCCGGGCACGCAGCACGTAGGCATGGTCATTAAGGGCAACTGACTAGATTCCAAGAAGAGGCAAACGCACGAAGAGCAGACAGAAAGATAGGTCAGCAGATGAGATCAAGAAGTTTGTGGGTATAACGTGGCAGCAGAAAGCACAGAACTAGGTTGATTGACGGAACGTGGGAGAAGCCTTTGCCCTGCAGGGGGCGTAGTCATTATGATTAGGAAGAGGATGAAAGTTACGGTCACTTCCTAAAGTTACTATTGGCGATGTCACACCGTAACCTTTGCACGCGATCGAACCTGGTTCGGATATAATTTGGTAGTGATTGGCCCTTTTACGCAAGATCGGAAGATAGTCAATTGTTTGCTGATAAGATCCCAATCTAACTTAATCGCGATCAGCAGTGCGTCGTGTGACACTGGTATAAAACACTGATTAACGTTTAAAATTGTCATTTTTCGCAGTGTTACCACTCGTTACTTCCATGAAATGTTTACCGATGGTTGGAATAGCTAGATGTGCGAGCTTGAAACGCATGTATGCCTTTTGTTATTCCACTCCTGGTCGTTTTGTTGTTCACAAAGCACGATCGAGATAGAGAGAGAAATTTGCTGACTTTAGGATAATCTCTGCTCATATACTCCTGGATGGCATACCAAAAATAAAGCCAAACTTTGTCCAAGCGCAGAAACAAGTACAGTATCATCCACAGTTAAATGGAACACTCGAATGCAGACCATCAGTATTGCTGGCTCTCTAACAGCAAGTGGTTATGAAAACTATCTGCATACACATACACATGAGTATTCTGTCAAGAAGAATCGCAGCTTTCAACCGCCAGTAGCCTTATGCATAATTAAGCTACTTTGCTTCCGTAAGCTTTCTAAATCTAAACATGCAACCACTCAGGCGTTCGTTTTAACAGTGGACGCGTCTGTACATTCACGGAAGCTCACGCGTGCTAGAGCTTTCCACGAGGTGTTTGGTGGAGTACGACAGGGTTTTAGACGAACATCTGAAATCAATCAAATATAGTAGTGTCGCTAATGGTGAACAGGGAATTGAATAATTCGTGGTGAACAAAGCTCGCAACGCTCTGCTTAGAAACGCTAACAGCTTAGTGAACAGATCACGTGACGAATGTGGCTCTAATGAAGTCGTAATAACAAAAAACTCGAGCTTGCATTATTCCATACATCAGACAGTGCTACAAAACCTAGACTCATTTCACCGCTTACTTTCATGACTGAACATGTATTAGCAGTGAAGTAACAGTCATGTTATACATTGAAGCCAGCCTAAGTGCATCTGAAGACGTGTGAAATAAAAATGTCTTGCTAAGGATTCTGGGAGTGCAGGTGTCTGCGGCGGGAAGGTTTACAGTATGTCTCGTTCGGGGCAGACACCTGTACTACTACTCTGCGAGACAAAATAATGCATGCCTGACCTGAAAACCATGCACTACATGCCTGACAGTATGAATTAAGTGTACACTTTCAAATGTTGCATCAAGGCGGCATGGCAGCAGTTCTCGTAATGTTCATGTCAAGTTTCAGTGCTGTTCACCCTCAGCGCTTCCTGGGGTGGTGCTTTTAGCACCGAGTAATTGGCTCTGTAGATCAGGTCAACGGCTTTGAGAGTGATAGATTTGAAATGGTGGCCATTGCTTAATCAGGCAGTGAAAACTTCCATCAGGACATCCACCTTCAGGAGTGCCCGAACGCGAAAACGGGATGCCAAAAGCGCTTTATTGGTTCAGATGCTTCTGCGCAGTGTTGCACAGAACTGGGGGTAAAACGACGAGCTGTTGCTATCCGAGCATCCATGTGAACACAAAAGCTCCACTTGCGTTATCGGTTAAGGGCGGTCTGTCGAGAACGTGGAAGTCTCAGCGTTGTCGGCCGACCACTACAGTGCATGTGTGAAACAATGGTTGACAAGCAACGCAAACGGCTGTTAGCGCGCTCACGTGGATGAGCTCGCGAGAGTTGGAGCAAAAGAAAGCCATTGTTTTCTTTGGCTGTTGACCGGCCGTCTGTACGTGGTGGAGGCACTGTTTGACAGCTCGCCACACTGCTCCCGTTTTTTTTTTTCTTTCTTGCAACGCGGGGCTTTATTCTTTTCTGTCACGTTTGGTGATCCCGTTAAAGTACACGCTCGGTGGTATCTCCAGACCGATGGTCAAGTATCTGCTGTGTTGACGGAGATGTGAGACGCGAGTATCAGGTTCTTCCTTTTGTCTTTATCGTTTGGGCTATTTTGGCTAAGCTTGTAAGTGCATGTGTGTATCAAAAAAGAGATCTTGACGAACGCTACAACAGATTTGTCACTTGAAAAGCTAGTGAAGTGTCCTATTGTGTGGCACCGGCTTCTCCTTCTCTTGCATGATGGTTGCCGTCAAAAAGTAACGAACAAGCTCAAAACTGTACAAATAAGAACATAGACGAACACTTGTGGCTTAGTCCCATTTCTTCAATACAAAAAGAAAATGTACCTTCGGCAGAAAAGGAGAAAATGCGAAGCCGATAGGATAGTTCTAAAAATATGGATGGACCAAACCAACCTCGACGCAGAAGTCGAAAGAAAAAAACGAGCAAGAGAACTCAATTTCGAGTTTGCCGCCCATCGCAGCAAACGACTCGTCTACGCAAATATTTATCGTACGTTTACTCTTCGTTTCGCGGCATGCACACGTCCTAGTCACCACGTAGCACTTGAATCGGGGTCGAATGTCGTGTTTACTTTGATAGTTTTGTCGAGAGGATACTCGACACTCTAGTCAGGAATATTTGTAGCGTACCGTGTTACGCCCAGCTTGGGTCACTGCGTGCTTCACACTCTGAAGGGTAAAGCATGTGCTGAGGGAACCACGTGCGAAACGAAGCGCTGGTTTAGGATGTTGCTTATTTGCCGCTCGTCCATAAACTTTTCCTTCACCTGCAGCCGCTACTGGATATGTACCGCGCTTTTCGATGGCGAGACCAATCGTCTGAAATTTTTCTGGTGCCCAACGTAGTCGAACCATTTGATCTGTCCACTACTGAAAACGTTTGTCTAAAAATCTTGTCCTATGAAAACAATTTAGTTGTAAATGCCAACTTGGACTTCGCAGCGTAATCCCCAGCTGGCGCAGCATGTCCATAAGATTGCCCGGAAGAGGACTAAGTGGTTCTAAGACAAAAAGGAAGAGAAAAGTGAGCTCCGTAACTGTCTGCTTCAGTGAGCGACACCTCAACAGTAGCTCACAAGATGGATGGGGATGGGGGTGAGATGGGATGGGGGTGAGATGGGATGGGGGTGAGGTTGGATGGGGGTGAGGTTGGATGGGGGTGAGGTTGGATGGGGGTGAGATGGGATGGGGGTGAGGACGGATTAAAAGGATAGGAATAAAGCTGTAGAGAGAAAGAGGCGTGAGGTGGTAAGCCAGAGAGCGACGACATATCGAGGGGATAGGAGAGATAGGAAAGATGGAAACACTGCAGGAGTCCGAGGACGGGGCACCACTTGCGAGAGCTCTTGTCGGCGTCAGGAGGTGGCGTAGAGCAAGTCCAGTCGGTTATAGCTACACTGTCATCGGAGGTCAGCGTCAGGAGATGACGTAGGGCGAGCCCAGTCGGTCCGAGCTACGCTGACGTCGGAGATCGCGAGTGCACTACCGGTCGGCACGGAATTCAGCGAGCGAGTCCCGAAAGAGCAGCATGGCTAGCTGCATACTCGTCTCGTACAGCGTGCTTAGGCGAAGGCAATACATGGTGTGCCTCTACATCGCTGCAAAGTTGAGGACATTCATTGTGCGATGGTTTATGCCAGCTTGTCACGTCCGTTTCATTGTCGTTCAAATTGACGATTGCGCGCCTGCTCTTTCCCTCTGATAACCCAACCATAGAGTAATCCGACCGTTATCCTTCGTGCCGCACAGTAGCGCACGTAGCTTAAAAGCGTCAATTTATGGTGTTATCATCCCATAACGGTCCGCATCCTGCGCTATCGTTTCATTTTTATGCTCCCAGTACTTTGTCAATCCTCTCATGTTCATAGCAACAGTCCAGAGACTCTAAACTATCCTGATTTCTCAACGTCCCCTGTAAATGTGTAGGAACTATTGATCACCTTTGTGTCGTTGTGCCCAATTCGAACATGGCCGGACTCTCCAGTGAACTTTCAGGAGACTCGATGATCGGCACAGGAGAAATTTTGGCACCCTGATCTCGCAGTTGTAGCACTTAACAACTGTACTTGCACTAGGCATTCTACAGGATAGTTTGAAGCTGCCAATGTTGCACGCACAGTCGTTCGTCCCCTTACGCGCAGCACTGTTGGGGCGTGCACAGGGCCCGAGTACGCTATCGCGTTTTACTCTCGAAGTCGAAGCTCAAGCGTCCTCAAAGCTTTGTGTTTCAGTCTCTTTTAACCCCCTTTTCTCCTGTCCGTGGATAGGGCGAAAACTGAGTGGAGTCTAGTAAGCCTTCCTGCCTTTATTGTATTCTCTCTCTCTATCTCAATCTCTCCAATGCGCTGAAAGTACTATTACGTGCCTGGTTTGATGCTTCTAGGACACACAGATGGGAGTGAGTCTTACCTAGAATGCGAGGAAAAGAAGGATGTCTATTTCAAACAGATTTAGTTTTGTATTATATGCAGGTCCGACCAGTTGCCCCCATTCAGATAATGCTGGAAACATATCATATGAAAGCGCAGCGCGGACAGGTGAACCATGCAGACGGCTCACGTAGTGCGACAGAACAGTTGCCATGCTTGAAGTCCGTAAACCAAGACCCGCACCTTAGGCACTTGACCAAGACCCGCACCTTACGACACAGCGCCCTCAGGTAAGCGCCGATTGGTGCCAATGACAAACCAGACCTTTGTCCTTTATGAACTTTGGGAGAATTTTAATGGGCGTACGGGTATATGGACAAAAAAATTTATTATAAGGTCGCTCGGCACGTGCTCTAGAGCGCAGCAGACCATTTCCACGTCTGAACAGAAAGGCCAAGTCTTTCCGCTGCGTTGCGGGTCCTTTGTACTGCTCATAGCTGTTTTTCGAGCCCGGGGCTGAAAATAGCATCCTCCTGTTTGAACGACTTCGTGATACGACATCGCTACCCCGTAATGCGGAGCACCGTTGGAACATGTGCTCTAAGTTGGCAGTATCCGCGCATAACGAACATGCGTTGGCTTGCTGTATTTCCGGATAAACATTAGGCAACAATCCGGCTTTGGAGCACACCCTCACCTGAAGTAGCCTGAGCGTGAGTCTGTGGTCTGCTTAACTTGATGTACCGGAAGTTGCTGTCTCCGTCTCAGGTAAACGTGTCCATGCGGAAAACGACCTATCGTTGTTTCGTGTGAACAGCGTGCACGGTGGAGTGCTTCAAACGCGTCTGTCACGAGCAAGAGCCCATAGGAAGAAAGAAGACGATGAGGAGCGGGCAAGATTCGAAACGGCAAGAGCACAAGCACAATAACGTGAGGACCGAGTGGCGTGGCCGGAGCAGTGATCGGGGTGCAAGCTACGACGAGGTGGGATCGACGACGGGGCTTGCAAGGAGAAGGTCGCATCGCTAGCAAGCGCAATGTTGCCAAGAGCGACAATACATAGACTTAGCTACCTGTGATGCGGGCGTCCCAAGAAGTAGACGGAGACTTTAATCTGCTTCGAGGAAGCCTGCTCGAGATGCAGCAATTACTTACAGCAAGCGCCAACGTCTCCGGCGCAAGCACTCCTTTGAAGTAAGCTGGGCCACGTCACCTCACAGTACAGGCTTTTCCTGAACGCCGCTAGGCCTAACATAGGGGGTCTCCGCCACTTCAGCACCGACGTCAGGAGACAACTACAGCGGGTGACCATGTCGGTAACGGCACGGACGGCGACGTTCGTAGGGAACGTCGAGACAGGAACCCGACACGACTGATTAGGACATTGACGAACAGTGTGTCAGTTTGTGACAAGTAAGGTGACGATAAGCACCTTGAGAAGCACTAAGGCTGTATAAATGTCTGACAATAGTTAGGACAGTTATCCTGCAAAGGGATTTTTTGGAGGTTTGATTTATGATTTATTACTATTTGTTTTGTACATTTCTTATATATATTGTTAGAGCGCCGTGATTGTATATTGAATTAGTTGTCTTGTGAAACGAGTCATGTGTCAGTCCATCGCCCGCAGCCGCCCGTAATCCGTGACGGCTTTCTATTTATGGCACATTCAGTAGAGTTCATCAAATAATGTTTAGTGTTCGAAGATGATTACTGATGATAGCAACGTACATTAACGTCGACAGATTTTTGGCAATGTCGCCCGCCGGACGAACTGCCACTGATGGCATTGTCTGACCTTGTGCTTCACTCCTCGCGTGGGTTCTTTACATCAAAGGAAGTCAAATTGGAACAAATGGCGACGGACATAAAGACGAGGTAGGCAAGGAAGCGCTTGCTTATGACTGTCTCGTTTTTGGGTCCAATCCACCTTGTGGATACGAGCCAGTTTCTTATAGGAGACAAAACTTGACTTACGCTAATGCAACTTAGTAAAAATGCAAGACCAGCTATCCTAGTGGTCGATCCTAACGAAGCATTGTGTAACTACGTGGGAATTCGACGTGTTGGTGTGGCACGCAGCTAGACGCAATCGCTTCTGTGCAGAAAGGACAAAGTTTAGCCAGCACCCCCCTCCTTCCCCCACCGTTATGCAACACTGTTTGCACCAATGGCAGCAGGGTCGCCAATGGTATTGCTTTTGTAATAGCATGGCGGCGAAGGGGACGTGAACGCGCCTGCATAACGTCCATGCAGGTGTTATCGCAGTAAAGTCACTAATAACTGGTTTGTTGAGTAAACCACCCGATAGCGGCTGCACCAGGTTATGCTAAACATTCGGAAATGCACAGCTCTTCGTCTCACGGAGATGCCACGTCCTCGTTCTTCCATGATACCAACGCACAGAATACGTGCAGATAAAATAATAAGCGTACAATCACAATGTGTACTTGCATATCTGTGGCAGGCGACGACCGAGGGATACCCTGTGCAGCCTGCTCCAGGGACTCACACCGAGGACAATCAACCGGACACCCAAAAGAGATATACTGCGTGACTGTAGGGACACTATAGCCGAAGCTGAGTTGCGCGTTGATAGGCTACGATACACTCGGTCAACAAAGGGCACTCTGCCATCGTTGCGGGCGTCCGCTCTCTGACGGTAGCACCGCGATCAATGCCCGCCGATCGAGGACGGTTATACGAGATAGAGCACATGCAAGCGCTCTTGTTGCGCAAACGGAGTAAACCTCCTGCCTGCAACATTTTGCGTACAGCTGCTCTAGTTGAGAGCTCTCAATAAGTCCGAAAAGGAAGCTTGTTTTTTTGGAAATCACGGAACTCCCATGTCTTGATGTTGCTCGTGTTCGGGACCAAGACTCGACAATGAAAATTAGAAAACCTTGTCCTACTAAGGCTTAATAATGTCTTTCCCCCCTCTCACTAAAACGAGCTCTCTGTCTCATACCAGCTACCACGGCTGTTGAAAGAGTTTACGTGATTATTTACTCATATATAGTGCACGCCTGGTTGTTCAGTGTTCTTATACTATATGTAATCTTTCACAAAGCCAAGGTGATATCTTTATTACCAGCCCAGTCCTCCACTAAGTGTAAGTCCTGCAACGGGTGAGACAAAAAGACAACGCCTGTCTTCCAGGCCAGCTGGTCATGTCTATGATGATGGCCCAAATGAATGGCTCTCACCCACTCTGGGGGATTTGTCAAGAAACGATTATTGAGGTAGTGGATCACATACTACTTTTAAATATGATTTTTCTGAAAAAGTTAGAATAAATCAAACTTTACTAATTTAGAGATTCGCAATCAAAACCGCCTTGATTCGATTAAGAATCTTTGTACAGCAGAACAGATATCCCGGAGACAATAACATAATGGGGAGGCTCCCAAGGAAAGAATATTGTTTTTATTCCGCTTTCGTCTTTCTCCTCTTCATGCTAGCCAAGCACGCGCCCATTCCCGAACGCCGCTTCATCCACATTACACTCGGCCACGCTGCGAAATTAAGAAGCCACATTAGTGGATGTTTGGGCCAGTTCGTTAGACGGGTCCGTGTTTTCGAGCGTTACGCATAACTCAAATGTCTCTGGAGGGTGGTCTTGTCTGTTGCGTGCTGGACGGTCTGAGCCATGCATCGAAATTACCTTGTGAGCCGCAGAAACACTTTCGTGTAGACAAGTTATGTTATGCCGCGTTGGCAGTCGCAGGTCCCCAGGCTCTGGACAGAGAAGTGCCATAGTTTTCGAAAACATCTCTGGTGTGCAGTTCTGATTGTTCCTCGGTGGACATTTCAGGTGTCGTTGCATCTGCGCGTGGGTATGCTGGAGTGTAAATGTTTCCTGCGGTCGGCACTGGCTATTTAGAGGGGGCCATGGGTGCCATTGTAGCTTCTCTGGTCGCATTTGTGGGCGTACTGTACCAGAATCACATCGACAGGAAGATGATTGCGCTAATGTGGTGTGGCCGCAAGGAGACCGTCTGTTCTGTACTTGCGCGCGTCTCCGCAGCTTTGCAAGTGATGGACCGAATCTCCTCGATGTTCTCCCTCGCACGAGTTTTGGGGGTTTCTTTGTCTGCGGGCGGCGGAGTGTTTCTGGCACGAGAAGATCTGGCCCCTCCATGTGCTGAAGCCCTGGCGAGCTTGGAGGCGGCCTCGGCAACTCTTGTGGCTTCTGGGTGCTCTGGTCTGGCGTGGGGAGTAGCCTCATAGCTGCTCTCATGCGTGGCAGAGAATACAGCTCGCGCCCGATCGTGTCTGCCACGTGACACTCGGCGCCTTCATTGGGGTGGCTGCTGTGGGCATCTTCAGCGCCGAGACCATGTCCCTCGTAATCTTGATCACCAAGGACACAGATAAATGCCTTGCGCTCTTTCAGCTCTCCACGAAAGGAGTACGTGACAGGCACGAGAAGATCGCCGCTTCATCCACATTACAGTATATATACCGCATCTTCACGGATGTTATCACATATTTGCCAATACAGTTTTACACGAGTGCATGCATATCCTGGAATGTACTTTCTGCGAACGCTCTGGTAGTGACAACATCGAAAGCTACTTGCAATGTTTTGCAAACACCGCGAACGCGCGGCTACAGAAGAGGGGCAATGGGCGAGACAAAGCAAAGTGAAACGAATCTCTGTGGCCTGCTTTTCTTTCAACTTATCGACGAGCAACAACACAATCTACAATTGCGCGTGACCTGTGGTACACGCACGTGAGTTCGCGAATCCACCTCCAGTTTGTGTGCGTTGCGGTCCTGTGACGAGGCCTTCAAGCCACGTAGGCGTGCTTCGTGGCGCAGCACACCGAATGGTCCACTCGAGTTGAGCGACCTTCGAAGACCGCATGATCGCAATGGAAATGAGATCAGGCTCGTGTGGTGACAGCTACTGACAGCGCCAACGTCGTTTCTGTTTGTGTGCTTCACTTTCATTGCTCAGTTAGCAAGGTTGATTGGCATTATGAACATAGCAAAGGACGTCGCTAAGTTGAGAGATGTGGAAAGCTGGATGCCTCAGTTCATAATACAGGTCAATAAAGGGAAAATGGCAAGGATTAGTCCGTCAGTTTTCTTAGAGAAAAGAATTCGGTAGTGATGAACGACGGTGCCAGGGTTCGTGCAAAGTTTTCATGTCTGCATTTCTTTTCGTTGCTTTTTTGTGCATTTATCATCCGGTGATTCACTCTAAGCGTGCTCCAAGCAGACACAGCACATTGGAAAGGCAATGTCGTTGTGGGCATTAATAAATGTGCCGCACTTGTTTACTATTGCGAACGCTGCAATGCCAGAGCTTCGCGTGGTGATCCGGGACCACCAGAAGCTTCCGAGATTCAAAGACATTTCGTGACTCTCCACTGGTGAAAGAACGCATGCGCAATGCCCGCGTGATAGAAGGTCCGGAGCACCATAAAAAGGCGTGCTTAAAAGTCATATTGTTGTTGTTTTAACTCGGAAAATCTTACTTCTTTTGTGTGTGTGCGCGCGTGAAGAAAACAAGCTCTCAAATGATACACGCCATGGTCTTCTCCCTTTTGCCAAGACTCTCTTTATCGCGAGTGCGATAAAAAAAGCAACCGGGCGTCTGTTACAAAGTGAGTGGACGTAGCACACGCGCGCAACCCCGGGTGAAGTGAATATCCTTTGTGTTCCCTATCAGACGTCATCAAAGAGCGCACCGACAGTGTGATAAGTGGTCGATAAACGTTTCCCAGAAAGGACGAGCAAATCCCATCGCTACATTATGACATCGTTCGCTGACGGAACCATGCAGTTTACTCTGTGCGACAATGCGGACTCGCAAGTGGCGCGTGTGTACTCTGAATCACGTGGTATTCACCTAATAGTCACGTGCTCGGCACACAAGGAAACGAAAGTAGAGACTCCGGCAACCGCAGTTAAAACAGCTGCGTACGCGTATCATGCTTCGCGTCAGCGTTCCTATATATGTAAAGCTAAAAGCTACAGGAAAAATTCCGCTTCTATTGAAGTTTTCAAGTTGTTTTCCTAGAAGCGTGCTCATGGCGGTGTACGAACGCTGTATATACGTATATAAATTCTACATTGAGTGTATACCTCTTCAACGGGTGTTTGTGTGAAACAATGCCGCGCATTCTATCGATATGGGGTAAAGACAATGCGAGCACACCGCAGATGTCTTGTGTGTATGTGTTGTCTCACTGCTGGCGCAAAGGTCGCCGGATTGAATCCCGGCCACGGCGGCCCTTCTTCGATGGAGGAGAAAAGCTATAGAGGCCCGTGTACTATAATATTTAGGTGCACGTTAAAATTTTACATAGTAAAAATTTTGGGAGCCATCCATTAAAGTGTCCCCCTAATCGTATCGAGGTACCCAAAACCCCGATATATTATTATTATTATTATTATTATTATTATTATTATTATTATTATTATTATTATTATTATTATTATTATTATTATCTCACTGCGCAGTTCTTAGCATAAGCAAGCAAAGTGATTGATTGGTTATCTGTCGTTTCCCACGTTCTTTACCGGTGCACCAGATTTCCTCTTTGTTTACTCGTGCGTAGTCCAAAACAGAACATGAAGATTTACAGACTACATTTGCGATGGCCATCTCTGACCTTCGTCACGGATGTGATTATTAGTTCACTTGTTTTTTTTTCTCTCTCTCTCTTTCTGACCATTTTCAAATGTTCTTACGTTTCTCAGCATACGCTTCGTCGTTCATTATCCAACTCAACCAATACATATTCAGCAACATAACTGCGTATCCAGCCGACTGCATTCACAAGTATATACTCGTGGCACGTACCACGGAATGAAGGAGCGTACTACAGCGAACCTACGTGTATACATTACAGCCTTTCCTATTCCTTTTTTTTTGTTCTACGCAAAAGTCATTCATGTAAACATTTAGAAATGAACGTGATTTCGTTTCTACTAGACCTAAGATGCTTAGTGTGTGTGTTGTGGCTGTGGCGACAGCTTTACGCAATAGATCGCGCTTTCTCACCCCAAAAGGGAATGGGCCGTGTACGCCGATTGTTCTGAAGTTAACTGTCGCAACTTTGAATGTAATTCGTCGTGAATGCGCCCTGTGACGCGCATCTACTCTGCGGCTACATTGAAGGTGGTCACATAGAAATTGTTATCATGCGCATATGGTTTGAACAACGCAGCTTACGAAGTGACTATACTTGCCTTATAAGTATAAATGCCGAAAATGAATCATGTAATACGTTTTGCTGCTTGTAAATGTTGTAATGAGAGCTGTAATGAGAAAAAAGGCGCGCATAATCATATACGCATCAATTCTCTCAGTGGAGTCTACCAACGGGCAGGGGGCGTAGCCAGAAATTTTTAGAGACCTTTTTGAGTTGATGTGAAACCCGGGTTGGCAGATGTGGTCAGTGTCATTTTGGGCTCTTATGTTGTGGAGGAAAAGAATCGCACCATATCCACGGAGTGAATGTTGGAGAGTGGGGCGAAGCATTCGTCCAAGTTCTTGCTTCCGTCCGTCCATGCGTCCGTCTGTGTGACCGTCCATGCGTCCATCCGTTCGTCCGCCCCTGCGTCTGTTCGTGCGTCCGTCCATGCATCCGCCCCTGCGTCCGTTCATGCGTCCATCCATGCATCTGTCTGTGTGTCCGTTCGTTCATCTATTCAACACTCCAAGTACCACCAGCTCACATCTTTTCATCATATATTCTCCATATAGAAGCACCACCATCCAGCGGACATTCCAAGGACTAAACGAGAGGTGGCACACGCACACTTTCTTATGGCTTGCGCTTCGTGTCTACTGCCCACCTTTAGCCAC
This sequence comes from Rhipicephalus annulatus, assembly GCA_013436015.1. Classification (NCBI taxonomy): domain Eukaryota; kingdom Metazoa; phylum Arthropoda; class Arachnida; order Ixodida; family Ixodidae; genus Rhipicephalus; species Rhipicephalus annulatus. The sequence continues at coordinate 114,423 of WOVY01005966.1, read as the reverse complement.
CTCGAGTTCATGGTATATACTAGTTCACTGTATTCATGGCACTGCGGCCCAACGCTCGCTAAACTTTTCTAAAACCAAGGAGGTTACGCCCAGCGAGTATAACGTAGCAACCTTTTCCTGTCAGATAGTGCTCAATGTACCTTTTCCTGTCAGATAGTGCTCAATGTACATGCCAACGGCTGCTAATGGGACTCAATAAACAATTGTATCGGGCCAGTTGGTAAGGCTCCATCTTGCTAGGAAGTGTGTTTGTTGTAATAGTGGCTGCGCTTCCTAGCAAGATGCTAATGGGAAATGAGAGACAGGAGAATTCGGCTTTTACTTTTACGGCTTGCGCTTCGTATCTACTTACCACCTTTATTCACCTCGAGTTCATGGTATATACTAGTTCATTGTATTCATGGCACTGTGGCTCAACGCTCGCTAAACTTTTCTAAAACTAAGGAGGTTACACCCAGCGAGTACAACGTAGCAACCCTTTCTTGTCAGATAGTGCTCAATGTACATGCCAATGGCTGCTAATGGGAATTGCAGCGTGCGCGTTAACTAAAAGCCGAATGCTCTTGTCTCTCATTCCCCATTAGCAGCCATTGGCATGTACATTGAGCACTATTTTTTATTGTTCAACAACGCACAGAAGAAATCGCTCACCGGCACCACCTTGGAGGTCAAAATGTCATACTTGTTACACACTATAACGGCTACGAGGGACGAACGGGTGCCGCTATAAAGAGTTTCGCCCCTAAAAACATCTAGAGGCGAGGGGGCGGGCCCCGTGTTCTACACCCTTCTTATGGCATTGCTGCGGACCTCCCAAAGGGAGCCACGTGGCCACGGCTGGGAAATTCATATTTTGATTAGCTGGGCGTGATGGCCAGCAGCCACTCGCGCTGTATCTTCTCAGGGGGTCAGCGTATACGGTGCAAACCTTTGTATGCATATCTTCCCATTCGAAAGCTCGCGTTCAAAGGTGGCCGATTTTTACAGCGAAAGCTGTTATGAGATCCCTTTTCGGGTCACGCGCAGTTGCATGTTGTCCGCCGCCGCCGCCGGCGTCCGTAATCACATTGCGCGAAACCGATGGCACAGTGGGGCTCAAACCCGGGTACCAGCCCAGCATTCCACCACTGAGTTACGCTGGTGCTTGTAATTTGTCAATCTCGCCTTAGGCAGGCATGACCTAGCATCAATGACACAGTGGGGCTCTAACCCAAGTCCACTGGGTGCCAGCCCAGTATTCTACCACTGAGCTACATCGGTGCTTGTGACTTGTCAAACTTGCCTCAGGCAGGCTTGAAGTTGGAAAAGCAATCGCGTTAATACGACTTAGCGTTTTAAAACAGCGAAAGAACCAGTCGTCGCACAAAGCGATTAGCATAACAAGTGGGCCGTCCAATGCTCCAACCCGTTACAAAAGCTTGTTCTTGTTTCGCTATTAACTGTGGCGCATACCCACTACAGCCATAATTCCTCATCATCGTCAGCCACTGCATTGACAATTGGCACAAAATTCCGCGCAAGTGTTTAGCGGACACCACGCTTCTTAGTAGAATGAAGAAAATGGCATAGCGAATGCTGGCCTACTAATGAAAAGCTTATTATTAATGCCCCAGTGTGTACCAAGCAAGTGTGCTTGCAGTAGTTACCCAGTGAGTGTTTTGAGAAGGCTCTGAAAGGCCGCTCTTCTAGCTTTCGCTGTGACTGTGCTGCGCCTACCGTGGTTGGACTCTAAAATAGTTAACTGCTATCATTACTTCGTTAAGAACTATTTCCATTTTAAGGCCCGTGTGCTTATAGTTGCACGTTAAGAAAATCTAGGTGGTCGAAATTTCCGCAGCACTCCACAACTGCGTACCGTGACTTCGAGGCACAAAAACCCAGTGGCGATTGCTAAAATAATTATGTAGCTAACAAGGGTGGCAGTTGTACTGCTGTATAGACAGATGGACCGAGTGCGACTTCTCTCATTTCCAAGAATGCAGCCACCTCTTTCCGCGACCAGCGTCTTCATATGTCTTAACATCTTCTAACTGCAGAGAGCTGCTCAATCAGACTCTGTTCCTTGCTCAAGTGGCAACAGCGATGTATCGTCCATAGCACTTGGGTAAATCGGGTAAACCATTTTTTCTTGTTTTTGGACTTGCTCTCCGTATTTCATGCCGACTGGTTGCGCCCCAGCGATCTTCAACGACAGCGCAGCTCTGGCCAACTGGCTCGCCCTACGCCATCTCCTGCCGCCGACAAGAGCTCTCGCTGAGTGGTGCCCCCATACTCGGACTCCTGCGACCGTGTCCGTCTTTCCTATCTCCTCCTTACTTCCATCGTTTTCTGTCGTTCGCTGTCCCTGCGCTTCGCTCTCTCCTTCCCTCTATCTATCTACCTTTGTTCTTATCCTTTGAATCGCTCTTAACCCCCATCCCTCGTGAACGATACTGTTGAGGTGTCGCACTCTGATGCAAACAGTTACGGGATTCACTTTTCTCTTTCGTTCTCTTTACGAATCCCAAAAGCGTCTTGTTTTCTGATTGACGCACTTGCGCGCACGCTTATCAGCTGATATTTCCAGAATTTCTAATAATTTACGCGAGCTTCTTCGGTGCTCAGCGACAGTAGCATCATGTGTTAATACCACACTTTACGTCCTATGATCCGATTCAGAGTCCAGCTCCACACGTATTCGTCAAAGGCACGTGGCTTACCTTTCATTTCGCACACGCACCTCCGCAGTCGCCGTGTTTACTGCGCATGTCACGAAGTGCGTCTGCCGTTTGCGTCTGCGCTATCGGTGCTGTTTTTCCTTATTAGGACCTAGAGTATCTGCCCTGTGGTAATTGTTCATTCTAGAGAAGCTTGTTCGTGATGTTTTTTTTTTCTTTTTGGTGACTAATAATGATACCATAGCGGTGACTCAGCTAAAGTGCATGAAAGAAGGAAATTCTTTAGGTTGACTTCGTTGCTTCAACGAACCTTAATGAAAGCAGCAGACATAGAAGTCGAGGAAAAGATAGGCGACGCTAGTTTTAATGCAAGTATAAGGTAGCGATTCTGATATATGTGTGAAAATTGTGGCAAGTGTTCTACACTCGCCACCATAGCAACGAGTGACGCTAGCAGTGCCAGGTTAGCGCGCACATAAATACCCGATAATGTGAACGAGAGGACTACAGCCGCCGTAGCACATTCGGGAAAAGCATCGGGCGCGTAATTCAAAGGTTACAGGTTCGGTCGCTGCCGACGGCAAATTGTGTTTTCGCCCACTTTAGTTCTCTCACGTCACAATTACTACAACACACGTAAAACAGTAAAAATAACGTCCCCTGTATCTTGCTTTGCTTCCTTAAGGTCCTGACGAAGTGTGGTCACACCGACGAAGTCCAGCCCAGCAGCCGAAACGCTTGACAGTGTATTATATCCCCTGCCTACGCCATGTTCTTGCCTGGTAGATAAGCGATTCAACACCGAGGTCTTGAATCGCTGCTCAAAAACAACAAAACACCGACATCGCAATGCTTAGTGGAGCGAAAAGTCATTGCGAAGTGGCTTAGGAATGCAAAAGGAAGAAAAAAAAGTGCCGCTCTGTAACTCTCTCTCAGGGAAGGTGCACCTCAACAGCGCGGCATAGGAGGTGGAAAACGGGAATGAAAGATGGGGAAGTAAAAATGACTTCCCCTCTCCCTTCACAGATTCGAAGTTTTCTTGTTAGCTTTGCTTCAGTAGTGCGCACTTCGTGCCAAGACACAGGTGGTGGAGTTTCAAACCTAATGCCCTTTCACAAACCTTGGCACTGCTTTTTTTTGTACTGAATACATGAGGTGAAAAACTAAACAAAACGCGATAATAAATCGCTCCTATACCTGCCGTGATGCTCGAAGCTATATATTTTCGAAACACACTCGCCGTATGCTTTTAATAAGTATGCCCGCGAACTCTGTATTCGCATACTCAATGTTTCGACGTGTATATTCCGCTCCACCGTGTACGAGACAACGTTTTAGCGTATCGATCAACTTCAGACGTGGCTCCTTGTTTGACACCGTATGCATTCCGATCGGCGCACCGACCCATCCTGGATCAGCTTAAGACGTCACCTCATTTTTTTTTTCTTTTATGAAACAATTGTAACGAGCTCGTGAAGCTCGGTAAGTGCTCGTCAGCGTCGGTGTGCCCTTTAAGAGAACCCCCAGTATCACTCTGCTCGCACGTGTGATCAGGCGCTTCAGGTAAACAGACCCTACGCTCTCTACGTATATATAATGCGGATATTCCAAGAAGTGGAAGGCGTTCCCTGTCTCGTTCATTTCAACAAGCTCTTTGTCGGCCTTGTGCAAGCTGTGATTTTCTTCTGTTCGCGTTTTTGCGCTTAGTATTGTGACCCGACCGGCAAAGAAGCCACCGAAGTGGGCCATTGAAGAGCGCTGTAAGCGGAGCGCACGGCGTTATCCATGGGTTTATGGAGGTGAGACGTTCAGTATATGCGGCGCGTACGGACGGACATATGTGTTGCTCGAGTTCGAAATTCAGAGGAACATAGAAAACGACGTTGACTCCCGCATTCGGCAGCTCGAGTCGGCTTTACCTGTATCTTTTCTGACCGAAAAGCCGTGGGTTCGAATCCATCCGACAGAAAGCCTTTTAATGCACTCTAAATCATTTCAATGTATTTCGTACTTGTAAATCACTACAGAAAACATCAAATACCGCCCCCCCCCCAAGTCTTTAATGACATGTTTGTTGAAGTCATTTGATTATGTCCCCTTAGTGTAGTCACTCACAATACTTTGGTATAGCTTCCCAGTTTTAATTGCTCGAGAAACACCCCTTCACACAGTAATATTAGAAAAATTACGAACGTGGGGTGTCGCTGCAGTAAGCGTTTCGGCAAGCTGTCTTGCCTTCAAGGCAGTGATGTTCCGTACTACGCCAAATCATTCCCATTCAGAGACGTGAAAATTCCCTATTTCAAGGATTTTCGCTGCAAAAGTTGAGGAAATTGCCATTATATCTTCCAGCGCAACTGTACTAATTTTCGCCCCCATCCACACGCACACACATACTGTAATTACACGTGTCTGCGTACAGGCGACTTTTGAAATCATTACTAGCCCCTCCACCGCTGCACAACGAAAGCGTGACATTAATCATTCATATACTATTAGAGCACACTGAACACTGCGGGCTTCAAGTCTAACACGAATAGGGAACTAGAAATTGCTTCGCGTAAATATCAAGCAAATATCAAGGACCCTGCTTGCGTGGTGCATGCGCCAGAACCGATTACAGCAGATGAAGGCGCGCTGTGACCGCGAATAACTGGTCGTCATAGGAGAAGTTAGCCATTCCTGAAATTCCCTGCAATGTCACCATGATTCCCTTTTTCCCTTTGGCTCAAAATGACTGGCGAAAATTCCCTAAAAAAATCCTGCACGGAACATCTCTGCCATGCAGCAGCCTTCACAAGTCAGCTTGACGAAATTTCGGCTCCGGCAACCTGACTTTTTTTATTTCTTCACATTCCATCTTAACTTCTGCCTGTCGTGAAAGTCTGCTGTTGTCGATGTTTTAGAAGCGACGAGGAGGAATGAAATATCTGGGGGGGGGGGGGGAATGTATAGCCAGTTAGACTGCACAGTTGTCTACAGCCGGGAATCGAACACAGTACCTCGCGCTCAGGACAGAGGCATCGCGCAGGGTTTGTAAGTGGTGGTGGTGGTGAAACTTTATTGGCCAAAAAAGGTACAAGAAAAAATTTTACTCAGTGGAGGGCATGGGTGCAGCCCCTACTTTTGACGAAGGGTGGGAGGGGGTTCAACCATACTGTATGTTCGTGCGTTCGTTTGTATATGGTCCTATATACTGAAAATTTTTTAGGAAAGTTGTGGTTTGAACCCCGACAGACTCCCCCCCCCCCCCTGACTACGCCCATGGTGGAGTCCGAGATGGTTATGGAAAATCTACCCACATTCAGATGATGTGCCGTGGATCTATACCGATATTTAACCGAGCTCCTTAGCTTTATAGCTGTGAAGTTACGAAGACGCCCTGCGTATTCAACTGCAGGGCGTTGCTATGTGAAACCAATGCAGAAACAATTCGCTGTGTTCACTTGCGAAAAAAGTGACGCTTTTCAACTTTATCTCGAGTAGTCGGTGAAAAAATAAGTTGACATGGCCAGTATTTACAGCGCGTACAAGCCAAGCAGATGAGGTTGCGAAGGCCGGCCAGTTGTGGCTAATTGCGGCACTATACTTACATGTGTGCTACATACTGCGACGTACGGCTTCGTTTGTCCGCTAAGTCACTTTCCGCAACCTACAGTGATATTTCTATTGCTTAAGCTCTACAATACCGCAAACTATAGAGGCGAATGCAAACGTATAAGTGTAATTAGGGGTAAACAGTATCGTTAAATTTGGTAGTTCTTCAGGTGCACAAACGCTTACGATGTTTGGCAAGCAAACAATGGTCGCGTTGTCTACTTTCATCTGTTTGCAATCGCCTGAAACGACAAGTTCACTACACCGAGCTTCTTCACCGAAGTCGCGCGTCGTCGACTCTGAATTCGCGGATTCGCTTATCTCTGGGAGTCTCGCGCGGCCGGCCATGGTTCAGTGGCTTTTCGGCAAAATACCACGGCGTGTTTTCCTACGGGGGAGGCTGTGGCAAGCTGTTCAATCAAACGAGGTCGTTCTAGATTTTTTTTCTTTCACTGACACTAAATTTTTTCCTGTAAATCTGCGAAGAACGCTAATTTGCTTTTGTAGGCGATCCTACGAAATCTGCACTTTCTTTGCGAAAAGCCCAAACGCGTAATGTTTTACATGTCTTCAAATCCCAAATGAATGACATTTTTTTTAGTTTTTTCTACTTGATGCAATTAGCCACAAGGTGTACATGCCGAGTTTGCCATGTCGAGTGTGGCACAGCCAGGAGATGGCACCATAAGCTCGTGCCCCCCCCTCCAGTTTTTTTTTTGTTTTGGTATGGCATACAGAGCAAAAAATGACCATATTAAGAGGGTGCACCCTGCATCCCCCCCATCCACCCCCCCCCCCAAAATTCTGCCTACGCCCTTGGTCATGCCAAGCATACCAATTATACAACAGAGCCGTATTTCGCTACATTTACCATTGAACAGGAGCTGTTAGGTGAATTCGTCTTACACTAGCTTTTTGTGGTATTGAAGCGGGAAACATATTGGCATCGAACACATCACGTATAGCCCATCTGCGACGAGATGAGGGCTCCAACTGTGCCCGCCTGCATGAAACCCGTCATGTACAGCCGTTAGCAACATAACAGGGAACACTGTTATCACCGTATTAAAGGCCATAGCAGCTAAACGCAGTTAGCAAGCGAAAAATGTACGTAATACTGAATGCACAAGCGTAAATACATCTTGCGATGAAATACGTTACAGCCATGTCGGTACATCACAATTGATTGTTGATTACAAATCAATTCGTTCCCACTTATGTTTTTCACGACTGTACGTGCGTTTACCACTAATAATTTCAGTACTCAACCGGCTCGCAGTTTGTTTAGTTGTCGCAAATCTATTTCTACTTCAAAACTTCGCCCATATGTAATATCGATACAGAAAATGAAGACATCTTCGTTTTCAAATCCCATGCTCTGACCCGGTATTCTCCGCACACATAATATATGGGCCCTGCATCATTGTCATAAGACCTTATACATATTGGAATTGGTACAACGTTTATACGATGCGTCGTATATGATGTTCTCGTCTCCTGTCTTGTAAACTTTTCAGCTCTGCTTATAATACCACTGAGATGTTTCAGCTTGTCCTAACAGAAGTTTCTCTTAAACCATATCACCACGTGCACACGCATTTGTATGAGGCGTGCTGGATATGATTTATCGCGCCATATGGATTATTCAATAAGAGCACCCGACACCTTTTTTTATAATTACTTAGGAGAGCCAAAATGCTTGAGGCCTGTGTAAACTAAGATTCAGGTGCACATTAAATGACACTAGATGGACAAAATTTCCGGAGCCCTCCACTACGGCATCCCTCACACTCGTATTCTGAATTTTGTACTCAAGAACCCCATCAATTACTGGTACTTCCGCATTCATATAATAGATGTCCCAGGTGACAGACAACAACGCACCGACTCTCTTGACTCGATATGTCTGTGAGATTAATGAAGTGGATTTTAAACAGCGCCGGCTGTCATGAGCTCACTTTGGCGGTTTTATCTTGGTCTCTCTGGACGAAGAGGCTCTGTGGAGGAGTTCAATCTCTAAAGGAGGCACACTGGCAGATATACGTGTTGCGCATACGTGTTGCGTCGCATTCGCGACTTATCGCACCAGCTGCTCACGCGTATCGATTGCCTAACTAATGGGTGCCTCAAAGAAGCTCACTCTTTGCAAATCGGTGTGCCACATTAACCACAAGAAGCAGTGGGCTGGTCATTTGTCGCTCAAGCAGTGGTACACGTAGGTGCAGACATTGCAGTTCCGCCGTTTTGCACTCTAGAGGAGGATTCAACTTTTTATAAATGGGTGGCGCGTTCCTGAAAGTTGGTCCTCGTGGGCAGCGACTTTCTCGGCCTAAGCTGTAACAGGTACCGTCCGCTTTACCAGAGGGAGCAGCGTTACTGGCACTAGTAAGGTCCCTAGATGAAACAAATTTCATCTGGGGACCTTATGCACTAGCCCAACCTAAATTCACTGGCGTTGGCCGTTAGGGTTACGCAGAAAACAGACGCGTTCACGCGTCCATCCCTGCTGTAATCCGCCCGCTCATGCGAGCAAGGAGACGCGGGCATTGCGTTCCATTTTGACTGACCGCAACCTATTGCGTTTTGTTTTTTCGCTAGACAATGTGTTCTGGCGCTGCAGTCGGATTGAAAAAAAATGGCAGCATATCCACGGAGTGAATGATGAAGAGTGGGGCGAAGCATTCGTCCGTCCATTCGTTCTTGCTTCCGTCCGTCTATGCGTCCGTCTGTGTGACCGTCCATGCGTCCATACGCCCGTCCGTGTGTGCGTATGTTCATGCGTCCGTCCCTGCGTTCATCCATGCATCCGCCCCTGCATCCGTTCATGCGGCCGTCCATGCATCTGTCAGTGTGTCCATTCGTTCATCTATTCAACACTCCAAGTACCACCATCTCGCATCTTTCCATCATATATTCCCCATATAGAAGCACCACCATCCAGCGGACATCCTAAGGACTAAACGAGAGGTGGCACACGCACACTTTCTTCCGGCTTGCGCTTTGGATCTACTTCCCACCTTTAACCACCTTGAGTTCATGGTAGATACTAGTTCACTGTATTCATGGCACTGCGGCCCAACGCTTGCTAAACCTTTCTAAAATCTAGGAGATTACGCCCAGCGAGTATAACGTAGCAACCCTTTCCTGTCAGATAGTGCTCAATGTACATGCAAATGGCTGCTAATGGGAAATGAGAGACAGGAGAATTCGGCTTTTACTTTCTTACGGCTTGTGCTTCGTATCTACTTCCCACCTTTAACCACCTCGAGTTCATAGTATATACTAGTTCATTGTATTCATGGCACTGCGGCTCAACGCTCGCTGAACCTTTTTAAAACTAAGGAGGTTACACCCAGCCAGTATTACGTAGCAACCCTTTCTTGTCAGATAGGGCTCAATATACATGCCAATGGCTGCTAATGGGGATCGCAGCGTGCGCGTTAACTAAAAGCCGAATGCTCCTGTCTCTCATTCTCCATTAGCATGTACATTGAGCACTATTTTTTATTGTTCAACAACGCACAGAAGAAACCTCCCACCGGCACCACCTTGGAGGTCAAAATGTAGGAATTGTTACACACTACGACCATGAGGGACGAACGGGTGTTGCTATGAGGAGTTTCGCCCCTCAAAGTGGGCAACGATTAAGAGTACTAGGTACTCTACTAAGAGAGAACTGGAAGCCGTCCCGGTTGATTGGTAACACAGCCACACTGTGTGTTTAGAAAAAAGTGGTTAACGATTTCGAGTACTTAATACTCGACTATGGGAGAGCCTAAAGCCGTCCCGTGGGCCTCGCATTACATCGCACAACTTGTTTAGAAAAAGTTTATTTACAGCATGTACAGAACACAAAGGCTTCATACCATTCCAGTAACAGGGCACATACACTTCTGCACATCTATATTTCATGACTAACATCACTACGTTACAGTGAAGACATTTGCTCTAATATACATGATTATGTTGGCATACATGTACACAAATTCAATGTGATATAACGATACAAGGGTATAACGATACAATATATCCAAATGAAACACAATTTGTAACAAATGAAATCATATACAACAACTCAACGGGCGCTGCTTAGCACCAAGTCGGTCGAAAAATGAGTTGTATCCTTTCGTGTTCCACCTTGATGAAAGGGCACGACCAATGCCGCAGAAACTCTTGCTCCCCGAGGAAGAAAAGCTCTTCGGAGAGGAACGCGAGGATCTCTCGTCTCAATCTCCCCAGTATCGGCCACAAGGCACGCCGGCGGCAATTGGCAGCTACGGCCTCACATCGGTTTCTCCAAAGGCTGAACAGCCCCGCAACTATTAAGAGAGCGGAGAAGCGGCTACGCGGAAATCGGCCGTTGGACACGAAAGTTCGCACACCCTGTCCCCGAAAACCAGCATTAACCGCACGCCAAAAAAGGCGGGAAACCACACATTCAAATGTCGCATGTCGATTGGTCTCTACCATGGCGCAGTTGGGGCAAGTGGAAGTGCGAACCACCTGCCATCGCTGCAACCGATCTCGCGTGGGGAGCAAGCCCCAGCCCAACCTCCAGACAAAGTCTCTGAGATGCCCTGGCAACACTGCGGCAGTTATTGGTTTCCAAGCACGGTTCAATACAGATTGATGATGCTGGGGCACCAAGGGCCGTAGAAGGGCGGCCATTGTGTCCACAACTTTAGAATCGGCCACCTCTATCTCTGGGCACGTAGCTTCCAAACGTCGGTGAAATGCCAGAAGGGCTCGATACAAAGATGGTAATCGCACAACTTGAGGACGGATCATCTAGCGATGCGAAATATACAGCAAGTCATGACGCTACAAATGATAAACAAGAGCGAACGAATGGCTGAAGTTTGCAAGCTTTTGATCACATATTTGTGAAATTAACACCTCATCCAAAGCCTGAAGGCTTCTGTGAGGTCACTGGTTACATGTAACTCTGAATGTAGCGTGTAATCTTTAGACATTCACTTTCCCCTTATTTATCACGTGCATTCAGTGCCACTTTCTGGCTATATATTTCGCATTCATGAGATAAAACCTCTTGAAGTCAGCGTCGGTGTAGCGTGGTAATCGATCTGTGCGACCACCAGGAGATTGTGGTTATAAAAGGGAGAAGAGAAAAAATGGCAGCATATCCACAAGATGAATGATGAGTGGGGCGAAGCATCCGTCCGTCCATTCGTTCTTGCTTCCGTCCGCCCATGCGTCCGTCCGTCCATGCGTCCGTCTGTGTGACCTTCCGTGCGTCCATCCACACGTCCGTGCGTGCGTCTGTTCGTGCGTCCACACGTCCATCCATGCGTCCGCCCCTGCGCTCGTTCATGCATCCGCCCCTGCGTCTATCCGTTCGTGCGGTCATCCGTGCATCCGTCCATCCGTGTCCGTTCGTCCATCTAGTCAACACTCCAAGCACCACCATCTCGCATCTTTTCATCATATGTGCGTCTGTCTGTGTGACCTTCCGTGCGTCCATCCACCCGTCCGTGCGTGCGTCTGTTCATGCGTCCACACGTCCATCCATGCGTCCGCCCCTGCGTTCGTTCATGCATCCGCCCCTGCATCCGCCCCTGCGTCCATCCGTTCGTGCGGCCATCCGTGCATCCGTCCATCCGTGTCCGTTCGTCCATCTAGTCAACACTCCAAGCACCACCATCTCGCATCTTTTCATCATATGTGCGTCTGTCTGTGTGACCTTCCGTGCGTCCATCCACCCGTCCGTGCATGCGTCTGTTCGTGCGTCCGCACGTACATCTGTGCGTCCATCCCTGTGTTCGTCCACGCATATCCGCCCCTGCGTCTATCCATGCGTCCATCCGTTCGTGCAGCCATCCGTGCGCCCGTCCGTGCATCTGTCTGTGTGTCCGTTCGTCCATCTATTCAACACTCCAAGTACCACCATCTCGCATCTTTCCATCATATATTCCCCATATAGAAACCCCGCCATTCAGCGGACATTCCAAGGACTAAACGAGAGGTGGCACACGCACACTTTCTTACGGCTTACGCTTCGTGTCTACTTCCCACCTTTAACCACCTCGAGTTCATGGTATATACTAGTTCACTGTATTCTAAGCACGGCGACTCAACGCTCGCTAAACCTTTCTAAAAGCAAGGAGTTTACGCCCAGAGAGTATAGCGTAGCAACCCTTTCTTGTCAGATAGTGCTCAATGTACATGCCAATGACTGCTAATGGGGAATGAGAGACAGGAGAATTAGGCTTTTATTTAACGCGCACGCTGCGAATTTTTTTTGTTGTTCAACAACGCACAGGAGAAATTTCACACCGGCACCACCTTGCATCTCAAAACGTAGGACTGGTTACACACTACGACTACGACTACTACGAGGGACGAACGGGTGCCGCTTTAAAGGAGCTTTGCCCCTAAAACAACGTGGCGATCTGTCGCGAAGATCGCATGCGTCTCACTTCTTCGCTCGAGCTCCGATGACACGCACCAGTGACCCTGTGGCCTTCGCCGCGTATGAAGTTAATACGAAGAATCTCTGCGTCTGGCCTCAGCTTGACTGCATGGTTTCCTTGTTTCAGAACCGTGGCAGCTCAGCTCGAAACAGGGGATACAAGCAAAGGTGACTCCGTCGCCTCCTATATACGTTAGATAGGCCACGACGCATCGAGTCGCCTGCTGGAGAGGACACCTGATACCCACGATGTCCGTATCTCCATTTCGCGTCCACCGCGGGCATGGAAGAGTTACCCACTTGTTGATCTGTTTGTGGTAATCGTCGTCGTCGTCCTCTCGCGTCGTGTACAGGAACACAACAAGGCGTAGAAAAAAAGAGGAGAGAAAGGGTTCCTGATGGTTGTGGAACTCCTCTCTCGAGTGGCCTCTCTTTTCTACGCGTTTGTAGCGATGCGGTTCGCTGGAGGTCACCGATTTTGCTCGTCCAGCGTACACAGAAGAGGGTCTCAACCTTGGATTTTGTTTCGTTTAGCGGGTACAGGAGGAAGCATCAGATCCACGTATGCGCTCTTTCAGATAGCGTGCCTTTCTGTGCCGTTCAGTCCACATTGAAGATCGTTCTTCAGGCGAAGCTGTCAACCTTATTTGATTGTGGTAGTATTAGGACTAGTTGTAGTAGCTGCAGTAGTAGTAGTGTTAGACGTCAAGCAGGTCGCATATTCAGAGGAGGAGTGAGTATAGAAATGAAACAAAATTGTTGCGACGCTCCAAATGACTACGACAACCAGAATAAAAGCTTATCCACCAAGTATGTCAGCTTTACAAACAGTAAACACGTACCTTATTGTTCACTCTTAGGCAGCGGTAAACATAGAAACTGTCGGAAGAAATTCCACGTACGAATTGCAAGAATTAAAAAAAAGAAACTACATGCAACAAAAACTGGTGTTGGCACTATTTAAAAATTTAATGCACAGAAGTGCGTGAAGAAAAAAAAAATCAACTGAATACAAATATGCTTATTAAAAGATGAAAAACAAACTTTGTATACCAGATACGAAGTAATCAAAACAGAAACGACTTAGAAAGTAGTTAGTGATAAAAAAATTTCAGCACTTAATTGAGAATTGCTGTGTGAGCTAATTTCTAGCAGCGTCTTCCGGTGCGCGCTCTGCGCACGGGGAGAATTATTTGATCGAATGTAAAATTGGATTTTACATTTTCCCACCCGTATAATTAGAGTCTATTTGTGACCACATGCCACACTATTTAAAACTGTATTATTCATAGCAAACACTCATTAATTACTTTTTTTTTCGTTCATAGTATATTTTCTTCAGTGAGGCTCATGGAACATCTACCGCTGTATTCGAAGTGTCATAAGGGCAGCGCCTGTTTAAAAGCATCTTCGCATTGCCGTTTAAGAAACCATAGTTTTGAAACAGCACCGTCCTTATGTGTCGATAAGGCACACAGCGGCTGCATAAGGTCAAACCTCATAAACGCGAAAATGCTTGCGACAGCGACGAGCGACGCGTCGTAGATTGCCTTCGCGCAAACAGTCGCTAGCGCAGGCGAACCTCATTCACGCGACGGCTTCGGCGAGCGAACTCCACCGTTGCTTGCATGAGGCAGTCTACTCGCACCAAGAAAACCGCGTGGAGAGCGGTATGCAATTCAAAGATAAGATATATTGTTGTGTATTGGAACCGAAAGTGTTTATTAATGCCTTGCAGCACTTTTTCTATGTGCACGTGCATAAACATGACGCTATTTCTTCGTTGTGCACGCGTGTCTCGGGTGGAGAGGAGAGTGAGAGGAGGTGGTGATTTAGCGGCACATGAAGAGAACCGGCAGTACGCCAGTCATGTACATCCTGGTGGGGAGCGGTTAATGTTGCAAGAAATGGACTGATTCGGCGCACCAAAATGTTAGCCAAGAGCTTGTAATCTACATTGAGCAGGGTAATAGGGCGCCAATCTTCTGGTCGCGTGGACATTGGGTCTTTCTTGGGAACTAGTGTTATACGGCCTTTGTGGAAAGAAGTTGGAAGTGTAATATCTTGGAAACACTTGCGAATGACGCGTGACATAGTTGGACCAATGATAGGCCAGAACTGTACATAAAACTCTGCAGGAAGTCCGTCAGGCCCTGGGGCCGAACCCTTTTTCATTGCGTCTAATGCGCCTTTGATTTCGTCATCGGATGGCGGTGATAGGAGGACGTCATTTGACATGTTGGAATCATGAGGTAAATCTGTTAGTAGAGGATGCGAAGAAACGGATCCTGGGTAACAGACATTAGTACCCGATTTAGCTATTGACTCAAAGTGTTGGGTGAATTCCTGAAAGTCGCGCGTACCCGCAGAAGCTGGGGTGATAGAGCTCAGCGAGTGGGCAGGCGAGCCTGGTGGACGAAGCAGAGCTCTGCGTGCATACCTTAGCACCTCAGGGTGCGCACAGGGTGCACGTCTACAGCGCCAAGCTGCAGCCGATAGTGAAGAAGCGCGCATAATACGCTGGTACCGTTCAACGAGCTCCTCTTGCCATGCCCGCATTACAGTGGAAGGACTGGGATCTCGATTGGCAATGCGTATCTTCTGGATTAACAATGACGCATCTTTCGATATACGGGTGCAAAGTCCTCTGCCCGACGCACTGCAATGATGCCGCCACTGTTCTTTGAGGCGATCCCAATCAGCTACATCGGCCCCAATAAGCGATGCGCGTAACGCTCGGGATAATTTCTCCGTAGCCTGAGAATCCTGGAGGACGCGGCAATCGAGACGCCATGGTCTGTGAACCGTTGGCGTCCCCCGCTGGCAGGCGGAGAGACAACATAACCGGCCGATGGTCGCTAATGTACACCGGTGTCGGTGGCAATGACATTACCCCGGTGTCGTGAACGTAGGTAATGAGACTGGGGGATGCATACACGCGATCAATTCGGCTGCTCGACGCTGCTCGACGCCAAGTATAGGCATAATTACTGCCATGCACAATTTGATGAATGTCACTCAATGCCAATTGCTGCACTAGACGTTCGAGTTCTCTGGCATTCCAGTTTGACCGGCCGCGACCCGGACCTCGAACATCTGCGTGTGAGTCTAAGACACAATTGAAATCCCCTAAAAGTACCACATGTCGGGAATTTAAAAGGAACGCATCAAGAGATTGGAAGAACGCGTTTGAGTTCTCGCGTGCCGCTGGGGCATACACGGCAACAAATCTTATTCTTAACGAAAAAAAGGTGCAGTCGAACGCCAGCACGCGTCCGAAGGCATCGAAGGAAACATGATGGTCACGTAAAAGACCTCGGTTAAAAATAACGACTCCGACGCCAGTCGAATGCGTGCTGGCGTACGAAAAGAAACAATCAAAATTGAACGCGCGCTTGAAAGCGAGTACATCAGAAAGCTTGAAAAAATTTGTTTCTTGCACGAACAGCAAATCACAGTGCACTGAACGTGCAAAAGCCAATACCTCAGCCTGTTTTTGTGGATTTCGGAAACCTTGAACGTTAAAAGTAATAACTTTTAGAGTAAGAGCCATGGGGAAAATGAAAACATACTATCGGATCACGCAAATGCAGGGGTACCTTTATCAGGTGCGGGAGCCAATGCCCCGCAAGTGGCTGAGTCATTTTTTCCGGCCAGGCGATACACCGGAGGCTCGGGGCTTCCGGGATCGCGTCGAAGTCCGCAGGGGACTTCTGTCTCTGGTGGGGGCTTCTAAGTCACGAGTAGTGATCCGGGGGCGTTTGGTGTCCGGGTGTTTGAGCGAGGATGGTACAAAGACGTCTCCACTGTCCTGGCTTATGTCACTGGGGCTGGTGTCTTCGTCAATTTGTAGGGGCGCCTCACTCGCGGTGCTGTTGGAGTCCTCGTAGATGCAGGCGTCGTCGTTTTGAGATGTAGACTCCTCGATGACACCTGAACTTGTTGTCGACAGAGCAGCAACGCGAGGAGCCTCAGATGCAATATTCGCATCCGAGACGCCGTCCTCACGAGGCGCTTCGTCTGACGAGGGCTTGGCCTGCGATTCCTCAGAAATGGCCACGGGACGCGGGGAACTTAAGTTTTCAGTACCTGGAGGGATTACCAGGCCCGGAATCGTTGGGAACGCAGTGGGCGTCTGGTGCAGCGCCGCGATTGGCACACCCTGGTCGTGGTCGGCCACCACGGCTCGCGCCGACGAATCGTCGCACTTGTTCTTAGACGGCGTTCCTGGTTGAAGTGGAGGGAAATCCTTGGATGCCGCCTCGGAATACGATGGCCTGATGGTGCAGGCCACGGTGGCATGCGGGTCCCCACAACGGCGACACGGCAGCGAGCAGCCTTTCCCGTCGTGGCCATAAACGCCGCACCTTCCGCAAAACGGAGCTGTGCAGTTCATGCGGAAGTGCCCACTGTCTCCACATCGACGACACACTCGCTGGATGCCTTTATAGTCACAGGTCACTCGATGGCCCGCGACCTTGAGGTAGTTGGGCACCGGTGACGAAGCCTTCATTTCCATGCGGACGTATCGCGTCCCAGTGGTCACGGTTGGGCGCGATCCCATGAGTCCTCTGGTGATGTGCAGCACCTTCCCGTAGGGAGAGAGTGCTTGTGCGAGGACTTCGCTGGGTACGCGGCACGGCAGGAACAGGACGGTCACTTGGGTCACTTGGGGTCCCAGGGGTACGATGGCGACGCGCTCTCCTCGGATGATGAGGTGCGACGCGTCTACGATTTGGGCCAGTGCGGCCTCACTGTTGACGGTAACTTGGTAGTTGACGGTAACTTGGTAACTTGAGGACGGATCATCTAGCGATGCGAAATATACAGCAAGTCATGACGCTACAAATGATAAACAAGAGCGAACGAATGGCTGAAGTTTGCAAGCTTTTGATCACATATTTGTGAAATTAACACCTCATCCAAAGCCTGAAGGCTTCTGTGAGGTCACTGGTTACATGTAACTCTGAATGTAGCGTGTAATCTTTAGACATTCACTTTCCCCTTATTTATCACGTGCATTCAGTGCCACTTTCTGGCTATATATTTCGCATTCATGAGATAAAACCTCTTGAAGTCAGCGTCGGTGTAGCGTGGTAATCGATCTGTGCGACCACCAGGAGATTGTGGTTATAAAAGGGAGAAGAGAAAAAATGGCAGCATATCCACAAGATGAATGATGAGTGGGGCGAAGCATCCGTCCGTCCATTCGTTCTTGCTTCCGTCCGCCCATGCGTCCGTCCGTCCATGCGTCCGTCTGTGTGACCTTCCGTGCGTCCATCCACACGTCCGTGCGTGCGTCTGTTCGTGCGTCCACACGTCCATCCATGCGTCCGCCCCTGCGCTCGTTCATGCATCCGCCCCTGCGTCTATCCGTTCGTGCGGTCATCCGTGCATCCGTCCATCCGTGTCCGTTCGTCCATCTAGTCAACACTCCAAGCACCACCATCTCGCATCTTTTCATCATATGTGCGTCTGTCTGTGTGACCTTCCGTGCGTCCATCCACCCGTCCGTGCGTGCGTCTGTTCATGCGTCCACACGTCCATCCATGCGTCCGCCCCTGCGTTCGTTCATGCATCCGCCCCTGCATCCGCCCCTGCGTCCATCCGTTCGTGCGGCCATCCGTGCATCCGTCCATCCGTGTCCGTTCGTCCATCTAGTCAACACTCCAAGCACCACCATCTCGCATCTTTTCATCATATGTGCGTCTGTCTGTGTGACCTTCCGTGCGTCCATCCACCCGTCCGTGCATGCGTCTGTTCGTGCGTCCGCACGTACATCTGTGCGTCCATCCCTGTGTTCGTCCACGCATATCCGCCCCTGCGTCTATCCATGCGTCCATCCGTTCGTGCAGCCATCCGTGCGCCCGTCCGTGCATCTGTCTGTGTGATCGTTCGTCCATCTATTCAACACTCCAAGTACCACCATCTCGCATCTTTCCATCATATATTCCCCATATAGAAACCCCGCCATTCAGCGGACATTCCAAGGACTAAACGAGAGGTGGCACACGCACACTTTCTTACGGCTTACGCTTCGTGTCTACTTCCCACCTTTAACCACCTCGAGTTCATGGTATATACTAGTTCACTGTATTCTAAGCACGGCGACTCAACGCTCGCTAAACCTTTCTAAAAGCAAGGAGTTTACGCCCAGAGAGTATAGCGTAGCAACCCTTTCTTGTCAGATAGTGCTCAATGTACATGCCAATGACTGCTAATGGGGAATGAGAGACAGGAGAATTAGGCTTTTATTTAACGCGCACGCTGCGAATTTTTTTTGTTGTTCAACAACGCACAGGAGAAATTTCACACCGGCACCACCTTGCATCTCAAAACGTAGGACTGGTTACACACTACGACTACGACTACTACGAGGGACGAACGGGTGCCGCTTTAAAGGAGCTTTGCCCCTAAAACAACGTGGCGATCTGTCGCGAAGATCGCATGCGTCTCACTTCTTCGCTCGAGCTCCGATGACACGCACCAGTGACCCTGTGGCCTTCGCCGCGTATGAAGTTAATACGAAGAATCTCTGCGTCTGGCCTCAGCTTGACTGCATGGTTTCCTTGTTTCAGAACCGTGGCAGCTCAGCTCGAAACAGGGGATACAAGCAAAGGTGACTCCGTCGCCTCCTATATACGTTAGATAGGCCACGACGCATCGAGTCGCCTGCTGGAGAGGACACCTGATACCCACGATGTCCGTATCTCCATTTCGCGTCCACCGCGGGCATGGAAGAGTTACCCACTTGTTGATCTGTTTGTGGTAATCGTCGTCGTCGTCCTCTCGCGTCGTGTACAGGAACACAACAAGGCGTAGAAAAAAAGAGGAGAGAAAGGGTTCCTGATGGTTGTGGAACTCCTCTCTCGAGTGGCCTCTCTTTTCTACGCGTTTGTAGCGATGCGGTTCGCTGGAGGTCACCGATTTTGCTCGTCCAGCGTACACAGAAGAGGGTCTCAACCTTGGATTTTGTTTCGTTTAGCGGGTACAGGAGGAAGCATCAGATCCACGTATGCGCTCTTTCAGATAGCGTGCCTTTCTGTGCCGTTCAGTCCACATTGAAGATCGTTCTTCAGGCGAAGCTGTCAACCTTATTTGATTGTGGTAGTATTAGGACTAGTTGTAGTAGCTGCAGTAGTAGTAGTGTTAGACGTCAAGCAGGTCGCATATTCAGAGGAGGAGTGAGTATAGAAATGAAACAAAATTGTTGCGACGCTCCAAATGACTACGACAACCAGAATAAAAGCTTATCCACCAAGTATGTCAGCTTTACAAACAGTAAACACGTACCTTATTGTTCACTCTTAGGCAGCGGTAAACATAGAAACTGTCGGAAGAAATTCCACGTACGAATTGCAAGAATTAAAAAAAAGAAACTACATGCAACAAAAACTGGTGTTGGCACTATTTAAAAATTTAATGCACAGAAGTGCGTGAAGAAAAAAAAATCAACTGAATACAAATATGCTTATTAAAAGATGAAAAACAAACTTTGTATACCAGATACGAAGTAATCAAAACAGAAACGACTTAGAAAGTAGTTAGTGATAAAAAAATTTCAGCACTTAATTGAGAATTGCTGTGTGAGCTAATTTCTAGCAGCGTCTTCCGGTGCGCGCTCTGCGCACGGGGAGAATTATTTGATCGAATGTAAAATTGGATTTTACATTTTCCCACCCGTATAATTAGAGTCTATTTGTGACCACATGCCACACTATTTAAAACTGTATTATTCATAGCAAACACTCATTAATTACTTTTTTTTTCGTTCATAGTATATTTTCTTCAGTGAGGCTCATGGAACATCTACCGCTGTATTCGAAGTGTCATAAGGGCAGCGCCTGTTTAAAAGCATCTTCGCATTGCCGTTTAAGAAACCATAGTGGTGATAGGGAGGTCGAGAGCCCGCTTGATAACTTTACGGTGGATGACCTCGAGTTGATCATCCTCGTGTTTGCGTAGGTGCAAGTAGGGAGTCGAGTAGAGTATTCTACTCGTTACGAAAGCATGGGCAAGCCGCATTGCATCCCTGCTTCGTAATCCGCCCCGCTTGTTGGAGACCCGGCGGACCATACGGCCCACCTGGTCTCCCACCGTGCGAAGTTTGGCTATTGTGGTGTCGGCCTTGCGTTGGTGGTGTATGAAGAGGCCAAGGACGCGGATCTCCTTGGCCTCACGGATCGGTCCCGAGGGAAGACTGATATGGAGCTGAGTTGTGTCCTGAGGGGAGGGACGTACGTGCACAAATTCTGACTTAGCCGGGGCACACTGGAGTCCGCAGTAGGTTGCGTAGTCGTCGACTACAGTCGCTGCTGCTTGCAGGCATGACTCCATGTGACCCAGGTTACCTTGCGTGGCCCAGATCGTGATATCATCCGCGTAAAGAGCGTGATGTATCCCTGGTAAAGAAGCCAATTTGGGGGGAAGATGAAGCATGGCTATATTAAATAGGAGGGGAGAGAGGACCGCGCCTTGAGGAGTTCCCCTCGAGCCGATGACGTAAGGCCCATGTTCCTCATCTTGTATGCGTATGTAGGCTTGACGGTCTGTAAGAAACTGTCTAACATAATTGAATGTTTTATAACCACAGTTGGTCTGACTGAGGTGGTCAAGTATTACCTCATGCTTCACGTTGTCGAATGCCCCTTTAAGATCCAAGGCCAGGACTACCTTGTCATTGTGGGGGCATTCAACAGGATCTAATATGTCATGGTGGAGCTGTAGAAGTATATCCTGGGCTGACTTCTGAGGGCGGAATCCAAACATGGTGTCCGCAAAATTGTGCTGTGTTTCTAAAAACTCGGAGAGTCTGTCGCGCACCATCGTTTCCATCAGCTTGCCGACACAAGACGTGAGGGAGATGGGGCGAAGGTTCTCCACGTCAATAGGTTTGCCTGCCTTCGGGATGAAGGTCACGAGAGCTGATTTCCATTCAAGAGGGAGAGGAGTTTCTCCGTCCCAAATGCTATTGATGTATTTGAGGAGCGTGGCGTAGGCTGCGTCGGGAAGATTGGCCAACAGTTTGACCGTAACCTGGTCACGCCCTGGTGCAGTGCCACGCTTCATCTTGCGTAAGGCCGCCTGGAGGTCGTGGAGCTGGAACGGGGTGTCCAACTGCGTGTTCTTTTTGCCTGCGTAGGAGTATGCGGCCGTCCGGGGGTCCTTGGTGGTGCACAGGTATCGGTCCCTGAGCGTGTTTGCCAGCTGTGTTGTCGTTCCTGTAAAGTTGTGCATGACCTTATGTAAGTGACGTTGAGTTTCCGTGCGTGTTTGTGTTGGATCGATGAGAGCGCGAAACAGGCGCCACGTGTTGCGACCAGACATCTGGCGTGCAGCCGTGTTGCACCTGTCCACCCAGTTAGTGTCGGCTAGCTGAGCAGCATATTCCGCAGCTTGCTCCGTGAGTTCTAGGATGCGTTTCTTGAGGCGTCTGTTATGTTTCTGTTTTTTCCATCGTTTGGTGAGGCTGCGGCGGGCCTGCCAAAGAAGGAGGAGGTGGTTGTCCACGTCCGTTTGAGTTTCCGTGAGCTGTATCAGCTGTTCGTGTTGTTTCAGTGTAGACGTCAGTGATTTAGACCAGGTGTCGTATCCCGACTGGAGAGGGTCTACAATAGGTAGAGTGGTGCGGAAAGTTGTCCAGTCTGGGATACGAGCTTGTGTAAGTGGGCGTTTTAAGGGACGCATGTACACGGTTGTGTTTAATACACAATGATCACTACCGAGAGTGTCCTGTGTGTTCAGCCAGTCGGCATGGCGTATGTTGCGTGTAATTGTGAGGTCCGGGCAAGTATCTCGTTGAACAGAGTTGCCTACACGTGTTGGGCTGGCGGGATCAGTGTGGAGGGTGAGTCCAAGTGTAGAAAGTAGTTCCGCAAGCTTCCTTCCACGCGTGTCCTCTCGTGGGTAACCCCATAACCTGCTTGGGGCATTGAAGTCGCCGACGATCAGGAGGGGGTCCCGTCCTGCCACCTGCATAGCTTGTGTGAAAGTTGCGCTGAACGTGACGTTCTTAAGCTTTGGGGGACAGTAAATGTTTAAAATATGAACAGGTGGGTCAGATCGCCTTATAGGCAGCACCGACACCATCGTGTATGGGAAAGGCGGTGTTGTGGGGAGTGTGACTTCCTGGGCGGTATATTGCTTGTGAACAAGTATACATGTCTCCGGGTTGTGTTGAAATGTAGTGTAATTTGTGAGTTTGACGTCCGTGCCGGGTTCCTGAAGGGCAACCACGGCAACGACGAACTCGAAGGTCTCAAGATAGAGGCGGAAATGAGCCCGCTTCTTGTGGTTCTTGAGACCTCTGCAGTTCCACTGTGTTAGTAACAACGGCTGAGTTGCTCTGGCTCGCGACCTAGGGTTGGAGGCCATGTTCGGAGATAGAGGGTGGGGTTGTGTTGTTAAGATTACTCAGTTCACTAGCACCCTGTGCTGACGTACTGGAGTCTTCAGAAAAGTCCGACTCATCTGGAGTCACTCTGTTAAATTTTGAGGGGCGATTAACGTCCGTAATTGGCCCTACGCGCTTGAGGACGCGTGGATTGTCTTGTATCCACTTTTGGATAATGTGAGTTACTGTTTGTGTCACCTGTGCGATGACAGTCTCCATATGACGCGCGATGGTATCGTGGATAATTTTGGGGAGGTCGGCCAATTGTGTTTCTATTGAATTCACCTGGGTCTCCAGGGCCGCGACGCGACTCTCTACAGTAGTAAGAATCTCCCTGTCTGTTATATTTTCCTCTTCGTCGTTCAACGAGGGCTTAGTAGTGAGATTGGTTCTGAGCGAGTCAAGTTCGCTGGCTAGTTTTTCATTCTGAGATCGCAAAAGGGCGAGCTCATGCCTGAGTTTTTGTGTCTCGGTAGTGCTTGTGGCAGAGGAAGGTGGAGAGGAGAGAGAGGAGGGAGAGGAGGCGACCTCCACCCAACTGCCTACCTTGGGTTGGTTGCGTGCAGCGCTGCCAGATGGAGCGCCGAAAGCTGGAGATTCCGCCGCGCCAGGTGGTAGCGTTGCCGTTGCTGCTTTGCCAGGAATTGCCGCTTTGCCAGTTGACCGGCGCTTTGGTTTTGTTGGGGTCCCCGATGTCCTGGACCCTGGTTGCTGAAGCCTGATGAATTTTTCAGTGCATTCGCGGGAGCTGGTGAGGTGCGGACCCCCGCAAACTATGCACGTTGGGTTGCATTCATGGGGGGCCATCCCCTCAGGACCAGCGCCCACGTTTTGGCCACAAAGGCTGCATCTTTCGGTGACCGGGTTGGGACAGATATCCGCCCGGTGCCCCAGTGCACCACAGCGGTAGCACGCTGGCACTGTCTTCTTGTACTCCCTGACGGGAGTCAGTTCTGCGTTATAGTGGACGAAACGCGGAACGTTCCTTCCCGCGAAAGTCAACACAGCTACGTTGGAGTTCCCCAGCTTGCGCGCATAGACTAGTTCACCGCCACGCCACTGCACACTATGTTTCAGAGACGCACTGGTTTCGAGGTTGTGCACAGAAATCACGCCGCGACACACATCACCGGTGAGCTTGAGGTGACCGCGAAGCGGCAGCGGTCCTTTACTGGTGTTGATTTGAAAGTCCGACAGCAGTTTCTGAACCACCTCGTTATTCTGCGTGCCACAGATGATGATGTTTTGCTCCCAATTGGGAGAAATGGTGATTTCATTCATGTGCTGCCTTCCGATGAGTTGGGAAATGGCAGCGCCGAGCTCACCTTGTTGAAACGCTGCCTTGAGGGCTACTGTGATGCGTGGCTTGAGCACGATCACGTAGTCGCCAGGATTCATCCTGACCGTTGGTTTCGGCGTCCACTTGGAGACTGGTGAAGTCTTTTGTGGAGCTTTAGGAGACGGAGCGCGAGCGTCTCCAGTGGCTGAATTGTTGAGAGGAGTTTTCAGTGCAGACGCTCCTTCCGCGTTTCTTCGGCGGCGACGCCGACCCTCGACGAGTTGAAAAATGTCGGCTTGCTCCGCCGAAATGGTGGATGGGCCGTTGTCTGATGGATTTGTCGGGATATACGACCACGACAGAGTCGTAGGGTCGTAGCCACGTTGTTCAGGCAGCGCCATGTTGAGGAGTTGACCGAGCGGCGTCTCCGCATCCAGCAGCGGCGGAGCCGCCGCCGTGAGGCTTAGCTCGTTCGCTACGTTGTGATGCAAAGTTGCTCGAAGTGGCCGAAAATTGGGCGTACCTGGGTAAGATCGGTGTCTCCAGAATCTTGCTGACTTGGCAGATGCAGTCGCACAAGTTTTAGAGCAGCCACATTGAAAAGAGCACGGTTCCAGCCGAAAATCGACGGAGCCGATGAGCGTCGCGTCCGATCACTTCGCGAAGCGCCCGCGTCTCCCGAGAATGCACGAGAAGCCGCTGGTCGGCAAACCATAGATATAACCTCTGTTCCGGGTGTAGATCTAAAACCTGTTGTACGAAGAGGTTACGCAAACACTCGCAAGCTGAATGGGACAGAGAAGTCGACAACTCCACCTTGTAAAACCCCAGCTGAGGAAAGTTATCCCCCAAAAACTCAACAGGTTCGCTGAAGTCACTCTAACACGGCTCAGAATAGGCCACACTTATGCCACACATAAACACCTTTTGACAGGCACTGATCCACCTACATGTATACACTGTGGAGAAAGTCCTAACCGTTGTGCATGTTCTCATACAATGTCTTGTGCTTCACCAAGCACGACTGACCCATTTCAGGGAGCTCTATCGACATCATATCCCACTTCATCCAGCGCTGTTTTTATCACTTGATGCAGTGGTTGACCTTAAGAGACTTCTTCATTATCTTGCAAAAGTGAAAATTTTAACAATGATATCATTCCATCCTAGGCACCAGCTGCGCCTCAAGTGTGAGGTACTGCCTGGTGCATAAAAAGTATGTCTTAGCCTTCGCAGTTCTTGCTCAGGCAAGGACTTCAGCTGCGAAGGTCTTGGGCCTTGCAGACTAATTTATCAGCACAGATTTCAGCCAACAAAATGAAGGTTTTAGCAAAGTGACATTCCTTTTTAAACAGTGACATTCTTTTAAATATACTGCATTTTAAATGGTTCGTAGATATTTGTTTTAATATTTAATCATGTTTTAATCATTTGTTTTAATTTTTAAACTAATAACCGAATTGAAACAACACTTGTACTGGCGCTCTTTGGCCTTAGATGCCCTCGCGCCAATAAAACTTAAAAAAAACTACGGGTGGAGGAAACGAACGCTGACAAGATGGGGATACAAAAAAATTGCCCGCAGCTTCCCTCGGGGGAACACTGAGGAGGATGCGGAGCATATAATTGGTTAACGGGGTGTTAAAGTGCGACTTACTTGGGTCGATGGCTAAATTGGTTAACGTGGTTGTGAAATGGGGTGTTAAATTGCGACTTACTTGGGTCGATGGCTAAATTGGTTAACGTGGTTGTAGGAGGGGGTGTTAAATGAGTGAACACGTACACACGTATGCGAAAGGACGGCGCCGGTCGAAGGGACGTCGATCATTGTGTTTGTGGATTCGTTGGAATTCATTTCACCGCGACCTTGGACGTCGACGCGCCGTACAAACCAACCGACGAGCGGCAACTGAGCGAGCGAGCGCCGACCTTGAGTATATATACAGCGCGACGGCGCATGCACTGTCAGCTGTCGAATGTTCGAGAAGGGGGAGAAGCGCAACGGCGCATGCGCGCGCGTCAGCTGCCGATGTTCTCGAAGCGCGACGGCGCATGCGCGCGCGTCAGCTGCCGATGTTCTCGAAGCGTGACGGCGCATGCGCGCTACATTATACAGCTAGCGAATGTTCGTGAAGAGAAGCGCACGCGGTGTGTACAAGGATAATTAAAGAAAAGTTGCTGGAGTGGAAGCTCCTGCGATGCCTTGCCAGCAGAAGTGAAGCCACCTATTGCCACTGCCAAGATGGCGGAAACATGCTCTTTTCTGATAGTGCCCGCTTAAAGATCAAGTGGCTTTGATACGTTATGTAAATACTACGGTAGTTCTATATTAAAGGATGGTTGTTCCTGACGAAATAACACTCAGAAACAAATATGGATGACTGAATCTTCAAAGAACTTTGTCTCCAATTAGAGGCTCATTACGGAAAACTAGTGACTTTAAGACGCACTT
The DNA here is from genome assembly GCA_013436015.1 of Rhipicephalus annulatus. Taxonomy (NCBI): domain Eukaryota; kingdom Metazoa; phylum Arthropoda; class Arachnida; order Ixodida; family Ixodidae; genus Rhipicephalus; species Rhipicephalus annulatus. The sequence continues at coordinate 87,615 of WOVY01005966.1, read as the reverse complement.
GGAGCACTATGAGGCCCCGAAAATGTTGGTTGCATTAAACTCGTTGGGCGTGCGAGGGAAACGCTTCGTTTTCGGTCGCTGATTGGCGACACTTTATCATGCCCCTAGTAAGATGGCCGCCACGGCCGCCATCTTGCCAGAGGAACGGCTTCACATCTGCGCAATCATTTCCACTCCAGCAATTTTTTTTATCCTCCTTGGGTGTGTAGAGGAGGAAGGGTGCACAGATGGTGGAGGAGTGAAGCGCGCGCGGTGTGTAGAGGAGGAAGGGATGCACAGATGGTGGAAGAAGGAGGAGGAAGCTTGCGGACGGCGCCGCACTACAAGCCTCGAGTATTAGATGCTCCGCATCTAAAACAAACAGGTTTATGGCACTATTTACACTTATTTAGAGCATAGAGAGGTTAGGAGTTTCACAAACCACGAGCGTGATGGTTGAACCGTTACATGGTTCACAGCAACGTCCAGCACTTTCAAGCGTCCTTTTAAGCCCTGTTGGGCTCCTCATTTTTGACTGAAGCACCAATCACACACAAACACAAGATACCGCTCTCCAGAGCATCAATCAAATATACACGGTCCACCGAATAGTTATTACACCTCTTGACGCAATGCTCCTCCCGTCCGAGTTTCACTGAGGAGAGAGAAAATGGGCTTCTCTCCCGGAACAATTTGGCGGGTGAGTTGCTTCTTCCGTCTTTCCCTGGAAGGGCAGCCAAGGAGTAGAGACTTTAATTGCTTAGTCACTACCTGCGCGGTGGGCCTGCCTCGCCGTCTCCCCAAACAAGCCAGGCTGGAGGGAATGCTTACAGGGCTTTCGGACGTCTTCTAATCATTTTGTCGCTCTCCGCCGCTGGTCGCCGGTTCCGAGAGAACTGGGGTTCCGGGCGTGGGAGCGCTTCCCGGCTGCGTTTCTCAGGGACAGCATGGCGCCTACTGACGAGGGTCACAACGACGTTCTTGAAGTTTGCTTCGCACACTTTGTGCATCAAGTGAAAATTTTCGCCGAAACATATTTCTGATTACAAGTACGCCTTGTAAGGTGCTGTAATATTTGTGAAAAAAAAACGATAAAATCCTAGATATCACTTTTTTCTCTCATAATAGAGAGTTTCAGATATTTAAAAAATGCCTCATATACGATACTATGGCAACACAGCAAAAGAAGTAATAAACCTAACAGTGGTTTATATTGCACGAGGATTTCAAGCTGCCTGACACATATATCCTCCTATGTTAACATACCAATTTTCTTGTAATATAGTGACTTTCAAAAAGGTCAAAGAAAGACAAGTGAAATAAAATTGTTCAAACTGGTTCTTAGAGGCTGTAGACGTTGCTTTTGAAAATTCGGAATGCCAAAGCTAATATATAAAAAAATTAAACTGTTTTGTGGTTTAATTTAAAGTTCAGTTTAAAGGTTCCATTCGTTAACTTGAACTTTGCGAAGTGGACCTTTGAATACGTCGCATGTCGACAATGTAACGATCACCGGCCGCAAATTAGCAGACATTTTCCCGCTTTGACCGAGCAAGCAGATGTATGGTTTACAGAATTATGGGACGTGCAGATTCAGATTTGTGAGTCTCGAGAATCGACGTCATCTGCGAGTTTGCCGATTTCAGGTGATGTCGAAATCCAAGCGAGGTTTTGTTACGAAAATGGTGCGGGAAAAGTAAACCTGGGTGCGGCATGTTGCGCGAAGGGAGAATAACTGCTAGTCATTAAGCTAACAGACTGGATTCCAAGAGAAGCAAATCTCGTCAGGGAAAGGCAGAAAATCAAGTGAGCAGATGAGATCGAAAGTTCAACCAATATATCAGGGCCGCAGCAAGCGCGGAACCGGGTGTATTGGCCAACCATGGTAGATGCATTTGCTCTGCAGTGGTCTTAGTCAAAATGATGAGGATGGTGATGATGATGATGATGATGATGATGATAGGTGTTGAATGGTAAGCCATACATACAGGGGGGGGGGGTAGAAAAAGTGGGTAACGATTTAGAGTACTTGGTATACAGCCTACAGAAACAAAGGAACAGAAAGAGCAAAGAAAACAATGGCTGATTTCCAAATTGCCTTTGATTGGAAGGAAATGAACATGCAATCCTGGTTAGCGAGGTTGAATAAATGCCCCTGCCACAACACGATAGTCAACATGTGCGCCGAAACCAAGAAAAATTGGCATATTTCACGTACAGTGGGAATCGATTATATGTGAAGCACGAATGAGGAAGGTTGATGTGTCGCTTTCAAATCACAACGTTATGAGGTGGAGGCAAATGATGCCGTACATGACTTTCGTGTCATGGTTATCATGTTTGTGTCGTTCACCTTCGTCATCTATTTACGTCACATGATGCCAAATTTAGTATATGTGCAGCTAGCCAAGCGACCGTGAGCACGCTATGAGCGTGGTATGTTGTCATGTTCTTACATGACACGCGCCTGATGACTATCATGTTTTCACCTGTCATATACCTTCGTCATCCATTGACGTCACGTAACACCGAATTTGGTATATGAGGAGCTAGCAAAACGGCCGCGAGCGCATCATAAAGGACCCAATATACTCCAATGCAGAGTTGACGCGCGCGCACACTGGGCACAGCGACGCTACGTTAGCAAAACGCGAGCACTCTATAGTCTTACGCCAGGCGCGACCAGCGTCTGTCGGCGCGGCGCGACGGCAATCGGTGCGAAATGCGACATCCTGCATTTCGCGCCAATGCGTTACCCAGAAAACACTGCGTCTCCCTCATTTCGTGATGGAGGGACGCCGGACACGCTGAAACGCGCATGCGTCAAAGCAACGCAGTGCGGCACGCGCCTGCGAGTATATGGCAGGACCGACGCCTGGCGTGGCACGACGAAATGAACGCCGGCTAGCACGCGCACCGCATCACGTGAGTGCATCATGAGTGTGGCATGTAGCCGTGTTGTTACATGACAAGCATGTCGTGATTATCATGTTTGCACCAGTATCATACCTTCGTCATCCATTCACATCCCGCAATACCAAATTTGGTATAAGTGAAGCTAGCGAAACGGCCGCCAGAGCATCATAAGCATGGCATATAGTCATGTTGTTATATGACACGCATCTAATAATTATCATGTTTGCACCAATCACATACTTTCGTCATCCATTCACGTGCTGTAATACCAAATTTAATTTATGTGACGCCAGCGAAACGGCCGCGAGCGCATCATGAGCGTGGCATGTAGTCATGTTGTTACATGACACGCATGTCACAATTTTCATGTTAGGGTCTGTCGCTCGTGTTTGCCATCCAATCATGCCATACCATACCTGTTTCGCAACATGTCATGTAAACGAAACCACCGCTAGAGCTGCAGGACCATGAAATGTAAATCATGACATGATTGACATACATGTCATGAATTCATGTTATGACTAGTCAAATACGTTATTCATACAGTGATGTTATGCCATACTAAGTTTCGTATCAATACCATTATCGAAATGGCCAGGAGAGCTGAAAGTCGTTGGCGGCTGGATGGATGGATGGATGGATGGATGGATGGATGGATGGATACGCCCAATGTTGCCAAAGTTTGCTAAGAAATGTTTCGCATTTAATACACTATTGAAGTACAGTGTTGCTGAAACGTCAAGTGTGGTTGCAATGCTGGCTATCCAACTTTACAAACATATACTTCTGTGATACAGCCATCTCGTCGGGTTAACGTCATCTGTCGTCAAGGGCCATCTACTGAAGTCAATTTATTTAGAAGTGCCCAGGGCTACCATCCTCGCAAGTACAAGCGTTACATATCAGCTTACCGCTTCTCGTGTTGCTATTACTCATGTTCCAGTTGGCATCGTTGCGCAAGTGTATACCAATGGTTATATAAAACACGCGCGACTGTTCAATATATATATCGGAGCGTACAACATCTTTACCCGCATTTCGCTTCATATCGTAACCTGTGGCTCAATAAAAAAAATTACAACATGGTTACCTTCCTTCCGCATACTTCGCACAACGTCGATTCCCAAGGTACGTGGGATGTGCCGAATTTTCAATCCAAACACTCGCTAGCAGACGCTGCCTGCGTCGGCGTTGCGAGGCGAGATGGTGGAAAGAGTAAGAGAGGAGAAATAGAGGGAGGGGACGTAGTTGCTCAATGAGACTAGACGCCGCAGGGAGGGAGGCCTAGAGGAGAGAGAGGTGCGAGCAAGCTAGTAGGCGAGCAGACGCTGCCTGCGTCGGCGTTGCGAGGCGAGATAGTGGAAAGTGTAGGAGAGGAGAAATAGGGGGAGGGGACGTACTTGCTCAATTAGAGTAAACGCCGCAGGGAGGGAGGCCTCGAGGGGAGAGAAGTGCGAGCAAGCTAGTCGGCGAGCAGACGCTGCCTGCGTCGGCGTTGCGAGGTGAGAGAGGGGAGCGTGAAACAGGAGATAGAGGCGACGCGCGCGCATGCGCAGTGGAGTGCAGACGCCAACGGATCGAGCTTCAACCGATTTCAACCGGTTGAAACTCAACGTTTGCTTGGACGTTCTTTCCATTCCCTTGTCTTAGTCATGCACTGCAGGTATCATTTACAATCAGATTGGAGACATTTCAATAAAAGTTCATAATGTCGGTATTTTACTGTACTGAGCTTTGCTAATAAGTCTGGGGAATTTTATTCAAATCATCTTCTCTGTATAACTAACAGAATCGTTTACACTTCACGAAAATAAAAGTGCACCTTGCATAAAGAACCGTGATCCGACCTCGGAACAATGCTGCATAGCTCTCAACTACCTCTACCTTTTCTTTTATTTTTTTGCTGTATCACACGAGGCTTTCAAACACACATTTTAACATTATCAGAAGCAGCACTACAACTGACTTTAGTTAGAATGGGCAGCAATGACGGCTGCTTGTTGGTACACCGAACTATTCCAAATTTAGCAATCTGATAGTGTGTGTGTGTGTGTGTGTGTGTGTGTGTGTGTGTGTGTGTGTGTGTGTGTGTGTGTGTGTGTGTGTGTGTGTGTGTGTGTAATTATATTACCCTCGGCTAATAGCGCGCACGCGCTATTAGCCGAGGGTAATATAATCCTAAACCTCTTCACAGCAAGCCAGTTTGAACCGAACAGAATGGAGAGAATGCTATGAATACGACGAAAATTAACGTTCTTATTATACTTCTATCGTATCAGTGCCCATTTTATTGTGCGTTAGTAGTATTGCACATGACGCAGAAATTTTACGACCGACGTCAGCGTCTTTAAGAATATAATGACCCGCGTCGACTAGGGCGTTTGAAAATTTGAGCGATCTTGCCGTTCAGCCACTTCGTAGGAATGATTCATTCTATCGCATAAGTATTTCGCACGTCATTCGTGCAGGCGCATGGTACCTGAATGCCTTAGCGTTCGCAGTCGGTAACGTCTGCCCTAAAGTTGTAAGAATAACCACTTCGAACATTGTTAATGAAGCATGCACATTTTATTGCTTTAAACAAAGGCGTTGTTGAACTGCACTTAACGTTTTGCAGAATGCCTTCCTTTATAGTGAATCTTTCGAAAATGAGTCAGCGATGCTTTTTAATGGGGAATCGGTATGTGAAACTACAATTTCCTTTTGATGGCTTATCACATGTCTAAAAAAAATGCACTCACAGCTTTGTCATCGAAGCCAAAGAAAGCACTTCTGAATATTCTGTACAGTGTACACAGAAATATAAACTTAGTAATTTCACTATATTTCATTACCTTTCGTAAGCAAGTCATGTGAAGTCATTACTTTCGGCTGGCTGTTAATTTGTATTGTAATTTAATTACTTTTCGGAGTCATTTCGTCATCTCCTATTTGAACGCCACAAAACTTCTGTTGCCTCCCACCATGGCCGATATTTGCCGTATGTTTACCGCTTAATTTGATGTTTCCAGCTTTATCAATTCAAATTTCATCCGCGCACGCCAGTTCAGTTTCTACGCCGCCTAAAAATTAGTTATCGCAATAGAGCTAACACCACATGCGCGCTCCCCATTTTTCAAGTAGCCTTCATGTATGTCAAGGGGGCGTTTGCGTAAGCAGTCATCGATTTGCGTGCGCGTTCTAGAGTACTTAAATTTTTGAAACAGTATTGAAAGCAAGGGGAAAAAGAAAATAAGTGTGCCGCGTTTATAAACCTCAGCTCTATCCGTGTAATCGTCATAACTCCGCGATAGCACCAAAGCGAAGCCATTCCGTGTTCACTACTTCTATTTGCCTATGATGAATTGGTGAGTTGTATTTGTTTATAACTATGATATAATCTGTTTTTTTTTTGCATGCGTGACAGAAGGCTGAACGTTGATTGGTGGTTTTTGCCACAGCGTAGCCTCATCCGGTGCGCACTTTATTTAACAACGGCGCTTTGGTCGAGTTTTCACATGTGTGATGATCCATAAAAGTAAACAAACGAGTGGTAAATCACCTTTGAGTCATTTTTTCTCTCGTAACTGTAGCATTTACGCAGCCCACTCTCCCATATACTTCAAGTATAGAACGGAGCTACGTGGCACCGGCAGGATGTGGCGAGCTAGCTTGGCAAGATGGCAAAGGTCTCAATACTGAGAATGTGACACTGCCCAAACTAAAGCCTCCGAGATTCAAAAACATTTCGAGACTTCGCGAGAGGATGGGCACATGCGTAACGGCATCGTGACGAAGGCGGACTCAAGTGAGAAAACAATTTTTCTTCCTAAACAAGCACTTCAGGTATATGTACCGTGCGCTGTACCGTGTGCTAGATTCGCTCGTCCTCCACCTTCACATAGCGAAACGGCTCATAAATTTACATCGGATAGTTTGCCGGGAATCGGACCACGTGACGTGCCGTCACATGGCATCCTAGATTGGACAGAATGCATTTTTTTTTTCAGCCGAGTGAGCCATCTCGGAGGCCATCGTGGCCGAAATTCAGCGGCCTCTTCAGTCGAGGGATATGAGGGTGAGGGACGAGTAAAGAGCGTTTTATAATAACTTATTAGCTCATTTTTACAAATAAGCGAAAAACTTCGCAGTGACTTAGCTCGGATATGTCAGGATATACGTATAGCGTGAGCTACAGACGGACGCATCGACGGACAAACAAACGGTCAGATGGATGGATGGATGGATGGATGGATGGATGGATGGATGGATGGATGGATGGATGGATGGATGGATGATGGATGGACGGACGGACGGACGGACGGATGGATGGATGGACGGACGGACGGACGGACTAGCGAGCGAGCGAGCTCAGACGAATCAAACGTCACTATAGTGATGCCACTCCAGGAGCTTCCAGACCTTCTCCGGCGCGCAATCTGTGCGCTGTGTGACGTCACCATTCTTCAGGCATGCGCAGCACGACTTTCGATAAGCTACACGAAACTGCTCAGCCTCGGGCAGTTGATAGCTTACGCTGCAAAAAGAAAGGTTGCCAGAGCTTCCTTTTTTTTACTCGCAATGAGTCAGTATTTTTCGCACAAGTGACTGGGAATGCTTTCTCGCACCGTTCAACGAACTATAGATGTGCCTCACGGTAAAGGCTTATGCAGAGCACTAGAGCAGCAAATTAGCTTAACCAAACGAAAATGCAGATCGGTGTAAATTTGCCGTTGATTTACTCTCGCCAGGAGCTACAGAACGAGTTCCGTGGTTGCATATACTTCGTTTGCCATTGGAGCAATGGGAGTACAAGAGAAGTGAGCGAACTGCAACAAGTACATTGGGGCTATTATCAACCTACTCCCGCAGAAACAAACGCAAATGGAAGGAGTGTTACACTGCATTTACTGCATGTAGGTCCCATGCCTATGAGCTAATGCTTATTATATGCTATTCGGACTGATCAGATAACCTAAGGAAGCGCGTTATATCAGAAAGGAAGTGATTGTGTCAGAGATACACCTGTGATATTGCGCAACAAATTAAATTCTTTTTTTGAAAACTTAATTGGTGTTCTCAGCCACGTTCTGGTGATATTACGGTATTCGTAGAGGCTATTATGGGCGTTTGCGCATGCTGACCTCATACAATGTACAGTATCGACGAAATCTAAATTGAATACGTCATTAGTATTCAAGCTGGTAAAACTGGAACGTTTTTTCTACTTTCTGTATTAAATAATTGATGGGATTAAATGTCCCAAAACCATAACATGATTGAGAGATGCCGTTGCGGTGGGCTCCGAAAATTCTGACCACCTGGCGTTCTTCGACGCGCACTTAAAAATGACCGTTATTTGACGTGCAGTCGTGGTGTCTATAAACAGAATAACACTTTTCCGATTCATGTAGTATAAATCGGTTTCGTTGAGGCCTTTATTGCTAACGAGGTGTTCAAACTAGACGTGGACGACTCTGTACGCATGTAGGAAACTTTTTTCACAATGCAGTTGCGCGTTAGTGCTTGCCCTCGGATGCGTGTGTTCTTCTATATCCCGTACAAAATTTGCATTCTGCACTTTATCGTTATGGACCAATTACAGCGCAGCAACGACTTCTCTAATGGAAGGAGCCCTGCGAAATAGTGGAATCCCGTATACAGCGGGTTGTCAGTGCACGGTAAAGAACACCACATGGTCGAAATTTCTGGAGCTCTGCATACGGCGTCTCTCATAATCGCATCTAGGTTTTGTGACGCGAAACCCGAAAGGAGCTCTGCCACTGGTGAATGCCGGCGTCAGAACGAGTCTACTGCCGCTGAACGTTCCGCTGTGATCTTTCACAAAGGCAACACGACACTTGGGAAACTAACGGCGTTTCGATGACGCGCACTCAGTGCTGCAGCATGCCTGCAGATGGCAGCCGAGCGGCCGCACAAAATAAATACACAAACCGCCGACAATCGAATGGCCGGCCATGACTCGACCCTGCGACGCCCCGGCGGTATGCGCGCGTGTTGCGAGACGCACCGGAGCCTCGCTGAAGTTCGAGCTCTTCGCACTCTTTCCCTCACAGCTGCGAGAGAGCGCATCGTCCACGCGGCCCATCACGTTAACGCACACACCCACGAGCACAAGTGCTCGCTGTTCTTTTTTCAAGGGCGGAAACATCGCTGGCGTCGCCCGCAGCAACAGCTGTGCGCAGCTATACGGCCACGGCTTGCGCGCGCTTCCGTGACGTCGAAAGCCCGGCACGGGTGGATGCACACGCAATAGGTAACCTTCCGAACAACCTCTGAAAACACAAAGGACAAGAGCGCTATTTTCTTTCCTGGTATTTCCCGTGTTCTCGGCATAATTCGTGACTCCAGCAGTCTGTGACGTCACGAGGAGGTAAGCGTGCGATTGGTCCATATGTAACGAGAGATATCAGTTTCGAGTTGACTGCTTTGCCAAGCAGCCGCACAGCTAGGTCCGTCCTGTATCGCGTGCCTACCGTCTGATGTCTAATTCACCGGAGCGCGTTTAGGTACGCAAAAAAAAAAAAAACGGTGAGTCGTGACGTCATGGCGCGCTTGACCATGTCGGCGCACCGAACCCGCCGGCACAATCCCAGAGAAAAAAATGATTTAAGTAGACGAAATGTACAATAACAAGACTTTTAAACAAACTTTACAAGTCTACGCGTGCGAATGAACTTGTTGAGATGTTTGTATAGCGATCCAAAGAATGCGTACAGATCTTTTAGGGGCATCAGATGGGCGGCCACGTTAAACCTCATTCTAGGGCTAACGTGATTAGCCTCTCTGCACGGCGTGCGTCTACAAGTGTATCTCCGGAGGCAGCATTTGTTGTGGTGAAACGCATTCGGTCTTCCTCATTCGTGTCGAGAGCTGTGAAAGCTGCGTGACGTCAAACTGACGTTGTGTAAAAAAGACCGCAAACGGGTGGCGCGTTCCAGCCAATCAGGGGAGGTTTAATTGGACATGGCCACGAATCGGACACCACGAAGATAACTCCCCTGATTTCACTTCGTTTTCTTTTAACGAAAAGCGCGAAACCCTGATATACTGCTCAACGCTTAGTGCGGACGTTTTCCCCGTGTCTTACGAAGTAATAAGCGGCGAGGAGGAAATGGCGCCTGTCACAAGGGTGGTGAAGGTAAGAAACCACTCTCTCGTTATTGAACCCGTGTGGTTAAAGGGGCCCGGCGACTCTTTCTGAGCATGGTCATAAAAGCGCTGCCGATCGGTAGTAGAGGCTCCCGAAAACACGCGAGCCAAATATTATAGCGCAGCACGTGGCCTGGAATTGAGAATAAATTAAGTCATCTTAAAATTGTTTTCTCTGCTCTCGAGAAATGACGGAGACGCTCGAAAATCGCACGTAGAAGACCATCTATCAGACATTGGCTGCTTCGAACATGGCGCGCTCGGTCGTTACAGGGATCGCCACGGGAGGCCGCGACTTGTCCACGCGTGCGCGCACGATCACACGGGAGATGCCGCGTATTCGATGAAAAAAAAAAGTTCTCAAGGTCACGAGGTACGCTTGACGTATTTTCTTTGCCCCTGCCATCCCTCTCTGCTTAGTCTCCAACGCGTTCGCCAGGACAAGAGAAGAGCGAAAGCGATTGCAGCGTGCGACAATTATTTGTTACTCCGCTCGTACTGGACGGATTCTTAAAATTTTTGCGGCGTTGAATTCGTTAGACGATAAGCTCTTTTAGCGAATTCCACAAATACTTGGAAAAGTGTTTCAGGGCCTCTTTTAGTGTACTTTGCTGTTCCGCTTATTCCGAGGAAAAAAAAATTAAGACACCTACGCTCACAAACTGTCCGGGAGGTGCTAGTGCGTGATGCCCCTATGTTCATGACAACGGCCGACGAGGCAGGTCGTGACGGACCGGGCGCAGTCGTATATGCATGTGTCCTGACAGACTGTTTGCCTACTTTATCCGTTCACGCAGCTGCAGCGAGTGAATAGAAACGTACACACGCACTGAACCAGCACTCGCCGGGATTTTCGTTGGGCGCTTTGAAAGTGCAGTTCCCGGAAGGCAGTGCTGTTCGACACCAAACGGCGAACGCGGTGCGGTGAGCTCACACGGAAGTTCGGTTGATACCGCAGTGTATGGTTACGTTTTGTACTTAAAGATATAGCAGTGGCGCACGCTGAAAGCTCTGGCCTGGTCATTTCACTTGCTGTCCAAGCAGGCTGCTTCAATCCATTTCCTGCTATAAAATTTGTTTCTAACAGTCACCCTGTTCCAGACAATGTGTCAGGTGGTGTCAGAATACCAATCAGCAAACAGTTCACCTTTTCCCGATGCCCCAGCTCTGGGGATTAAGGTTCTTTCTTTAAATGCTTGCCTGCTCTTTGTTTTAACTTGAGCTTGAGTTCCAGCAGTGACAACTCGAAGCTCAGCGCAACCGTGCAAGTGCAGGAGCATAGCTGCTGAAGAACGCAAAGTTGGGATAGTTGGTTAATATGTTCATTCTTGAAATGTTTAACTGCGCCAACGAAACAGACACAAAGAAAGTTGAGGATAGCACGTGCGCAGAAACAGACACAAAGAAAGTAAAGGAAGTTCGCAGTCTGCGCACGTTCTGTCCTATAGTCTTTTTGTGTCTGTTTCATTAGCGCATTCTTTCAAGAATGAATAGCAACTGGTGGGAAGGTGAAGTTAGGGTGAGGAAGACAAAGGACGGGGCAGAGTGAAGTATATCGTAGCATAGCCTTGTACAGTATGCAAGTGGTGGAAAATGGGTGTGAGGGTAAGGAGCAAGGGGGGAAAACCAGCTCCGCTGTTCCCTCACTCTTCACGCCTCTAGTGCGTAATTTATCTATTCAGCCGCAAAAAGTGTATGTGAGGGAAGCTGACATCATTATAGGCAGAAAGTAAAGGTACAGTCACTCCGAACACGAGTTGCAACACGCTGGCTGTGGTTAAAGTGACCCTAAGCCTGAACAATGACACCAACAAATACTAACTTGGCTCAGAAGGTACCGCTCATGGACATAGTTAGTTTCACCATATCTTTTTTTATGTAGGTGCCACTTTGTTGGCGCCATTTTGAGTGCTGGCAGCTTGTTGTGACTCATATTGAACGTGACTGTATAAACTGGTTACATTGTTTAATAGAATGACTACATACTGTCGTATGCGCTAGTGTTCATGCATAGATTGATTAGATGTTTACATTGCAGTCGCCTTGTATCCGTATGTTCCCTAAAACCACGTAAGCACAGAACATCTTCAGGAGCCTGTGGCGTACGGCAACATAGCCCGTTGTTATTGATTGAACGTTCCCTTCTCTCTAAAAGAAAAAAAAAACTGAAAATTTATTTTCTGCTCTGTAATTCTATTCCAGTGCTCTAATTCAAGCCTGAACGAACCAGCGATGAGCACTCGTACTGCTCACTCCGCTAGCAAGCGGAGAAATCCGGCTCGCGCGCCTTCCCTGTTCGCGCCACTTGTTTGTGGAGAGTGCGTATGCCGGGAAAAGAGAGACAGAGGTTGAAAGAGCGCATCAACTAGTGCACTCCAGTAAAAACAAAACGAAAGCAATCTTGCCGGCGCGACCTTCAAAAGCTGGCGACAAGGAAGCGTGCGTGCGTTACCAGCGGAGCGATCTCTTGACAGATTCGGTTTCGTTTTTGTTGCAGGTCACGTGGGAATCGCCACGCCCATGACGTCCCTTCCTGCGTGACGTACGAGAAGTTAGGCTTATCGCTCAGCTGTGCGGGGAGGGGGCCGTGCGCCTCGAAAGTTTTTCTCGGCTGCCGTTCCCGACTACGAGTGCAAATGAAGAGATCCGGCCGTAGGAGAAAGATGTCGGCGAATCTGCCCGGCGAGTTTGCCAAGTTCGCCAAGAACAGCAAGTACCTGCGTCGGATATGGAGGGACACCAAGGCGTCGCTCGACGACATCGCCAAGTGCGGCTATTTCAGCGAAGGTGAGTTGCGTGGAGCAAGCAGTGCAGCAGTCGTGGCTGTGTGTTTCGCTGCAGATGCTCGCGTTTTCGCTTCAGTATTCCTTCCTACATTGCTCCGTTAATCGCCGAGCCTATTTGATGGTGAAGTGTGCGTGTGCTGTCATTCGACCGGTATTTCCCGCTAGTAACGCAAAAAGCCGCGCTTTTCTTTTATTATTTTTTAAATCACCTTCGTGAGTTGCTCCTCGCAGCCGTCCAATCACCTGTTGCGCGTGGTGTGCGTGCGTGCGGCGCAGCGCCTTGCGCTCGCTGTGTTTATTTTCGCTTTATTCTTTACCTTCTCGCAGTTGTTTCTGAGAGTGCCTTGCCGTGCTTCCTCGTCATAAACCGTTATCACGCGCACCCGTTGACAGTCCCGCGCGCAAGTTATTATTCTTTTTTCCCCTCCCTGGCTTTACAACCTCTGCCTTGTTTGACAACAGAGGCGGGGCAAAGTCGTGTGTGCGTCGGACGCACATGAGCACCTCGTGTAATAAATGTCACGAGTTTTCAGTTGGCGCCTGCGTCCGCACATTTAGCTACTTGTGTGCGCGCGAAAATGTCAAGTGCGTACAGCTAGGTGTTGGTTTAGCTCTTCCGATAACTTTACGATCAGCGATGTGGCTTGTATGTCCATTTTATTTCTTTCGCGTCAGGAAATTTCCAGAGTGGCCCTTTCTCCGATTTTTCTCGGCAAGCGCGAGTCATCGCGCACACAAGCGACGCTGCTTGCATCATAAAAAGCGAACGTGCGATTTACGTATCCGTGCTCACCCACTACAGCGTACCGTCCGTTTCTGTTTTTTTTTTTTTTTTTTTTTGCGCCGCGAACTTACAGGCAGCAGCATATCTTCCGTGTCTTTAGTCTTTTTGTGCTCTTTTCGCCATTTTGAGTACGTCATCTCCCCGTCCCACTAGTTCCGTGCAGTGTAGCGAGAGTTACGAGTAGCGAGAGCGGGCTGGACCTTTTCAGAAGACTTATAGGTTCGCTCACTATGATCCACTGATCTTTTTGTGAAGCTTGCCTCCATGCAGCGGTTGATCGAACACCCCTCTCCCTTTAAACGGCTGCGTGGGACTCGCAGCTTTTCTTCATCCAGCTCGGATCGGTAGTCCACTTGCCTCAGTGCATGCGCAGCCGTGGTTGGTTGGAACTGGTACGGTGTTATCTGGCCCAAGTTCGTGTAATCGACGGAAAAATCGCCCCCGTCGGAGGAGCGTGAGCGAATGAGGTCCCCTGCTGGTACAGCGATTAGATATACTGAAAAAGGCGGGGCGAACTGCGCCCTTATCAGCTTCTTGGTAGCTACGCTTATAGCCGCCTAGCTCTGGCATGTTGTGCGTCAAAGCTACGAGCTTGCTTTGACCTGGTATGGAAATAAACGTCCTCATTGTCTTGGGTCGCAATTTTCAAAGAATGAACAGCTATGAACGTCATTCGTTTGACGCCAATGCCGTTTTCGCTTTCTCTCATCTTACCTGTACTGTAAATTGTTGTGTTCATGCTTGGAGCTCGCTGCTGTTGTATAGAGAGTTAGTGAAAATCTTTTGTCTGGACAAAATGAGAAGCTGTCAGTCCTTCTCTTTCACCAGGAAAAATCTTTCACATGTTGACATTGATCTTGTAAACAGCAATGAATGAAGGAGTCAATCGAGGTTCCTTTCATCTTGTCTAATCACAGGCTGAGACAGGCTTCTTACAGCTGATGATGAGGAAACTAGTGGTAAATAAACGGGTACACAAGAAGACACGCAAAACAGGTGCTATTCTTCTTATGTCCTTGTTCGTTCAGTGCTATTTTTGTCATCTGTTTGCACCAACAAGCCCAAATTTCAGTAGTGCTATTCTTACAGCTGTTGTACGGTGTGCCACGAGTTGCATATGGTCATCAACTGGTGGATTTGAGGCACAGAAAGTGTGCCTTGAACAATTAAGCACAGTGCTCAGCATGCACCTTGGCATTGGCAACTTTTGTAGGATATGTTCCGTTCTCAGCTGTGCATCTGCATGCCAGCACCATCATAATGACTTCACAAATCAACAGATTGCTCATTGGAGCACTCCGCTTGGAATTCGCACTACTTACCTGGTCAAAAGACAATTTCTAAAGCGCCTTACAGATTGCCTAGAAGCTTCTGGGTGCTTGGGAACGTGTAGATCATGCCCAACACAACCTAAACGGCTTGCTCACATTTCTAAGCAACACTAATGTAGCTAATGTAGCTAATGTAGAGACTTCTGTACGTGTCCTACACCGAACTGGACAGTGTGCGCAGTGACTCATCGGGCTATTTCACAATCACCCCTCATCATGCCCTCTTTCTCTTTCTTTCCCCTTACCCCTATGAGGAGTAGCAGGCTAGAAACCCGCTTTCCAGGCTGACCACCTCTCCTTCTTCCCATTAAACACCTTCTTACCTGATGATGTCACACATGCCTAGTAGATGTTTTTACTTCATTCTGATGGAGACGGAAATGTTGTAGGCCCATGTGCTTAGATTTGGGCACACATTAAAGAACCCCAGGTGGTCCAAATTTCCGGAGCCCTCCACTACGGCGTCTCTCATAATCATATGGTGGCTTTGGGACGTTAAACCCCACAAATCAATCAAATAAATGTTTTTACTTCAAGAGCTTCTTCAAAACTGACAACCTTGTGGCATTTCATGAATCAAAGCATTTCAGGACATCACTAAATGACCCTTTATAACATCGGAATACGCAGCAGTGACAAGCATGATCTTGTTTTCAAATTGAGTAAGGAGTACATAAGAGTGATCATCTGATTCAGAACATAGAAAGTTAGTCTAGGAAACAACAGTAATTTCATGAAATTGGCGCATGGCCTTATGCCACATTGTATGTGTAATTTCTATTATGCTCGTATGGACAGCTTTGGGAAGTTTGTTTGGGCTTAGCATTTTAAAAGTGCACAGAAGTGATACCGGACATGTACAGATAATGCCGTTTAACAAGTAGTCATTTTTTTTTTAAGTTGCATGGTGGAGATCTTGTTGTTTTTATGCACCTGTTCATATTTCCAAAATTGTTCCTTCACGTTCACGTATTCCACACTCTCAATGCTTTCAACCGAGTAACATAAATAAATTACGAAAAATTCCTCAAAAAATTTATCCGTGTGTTTCATGCCAAAAAATATCTTTTGAAGCTTTTATTATGTAGTTAGAGTAAGGTTACATTTTTTGCTTATGTCTTAACTTTTTCTTTCTGTGGGCACAGCTTGTTCTTAACAATACTCTTTTGTTCTCAAAGAATGTCAGGACTATTGATTTGTGAGGCCAAGAAAAAACAACTTTAGATCGAGTTTTTTATTCACCACAGCAATAGTTTAGCTTAAGTATACCATTGGGCTGAGGCTGCCATGTTTTTTGTGGTTGAGTCTTTGAGGTTATAATTGACTTCTTCCTAAACTGAATTGCTCATCATTTTCTGGCTGGTAATCATTTTCATGCTAACCTTAATAGTTACTGGAAAGGCAGAGTGTTTATGTGTTTCCAGCTTGAATAATGACATATTGAGTATCAGGCGAAGTGTCTGGAAAGTCTCGTCGCAGCTTGCAATTCTAAATGGAAATTTCTAATCGATATCGTAACATGTTCTAATTAGCATCTTGTCATTTTAGTATTTTATCCTCTCCAGTTTGTCAATGAAGCAACATGGGCTTGCTTGTTAGGCACACATTTAGTTGCAGGTCTCTATCACAATTTTTTCGTGTAAGTAGCTTTTGCACGTCTCGGTTTCCTGAATGTAGGAAGCAAGTGTACATATTAAGGAATTGTTTGCTTTGTTAGACACAGTATTAATGAGGTTTACCCGACAATTATGCCAAGGAAAGTGTAGGGGATGTTCTCGGAAGTAATTGTAATGTAAATGTGAAGAAAGAAAATGGGATGGAAAGACAACTTGTGACCTTCGAATAATGCGTCCGATGCTCTACCAACTGAGCTACCATGGGGGCTATCCCCCCCATTCAATTTATGGGGTATATATGTGCATTTTCTAAAGTGGCACATTACTGAAACACATTGCTGTCTAGTATTTTTTTTCTATGTGCTTTGCTTTCTGATGCAACAAATTTGTGCCTCTAAAAATTTTGTGAACCTGCCACTGCGCTTTTTGATTTGCCTTGGTCCTAGGTTAACCAGCAGAAGTTCAGGAATGCTCGGTGGTCAAAATGTCTGGAGCCCTCTACTACAGCGTCTCTCATAATTGTATAGTTGTTTTGAAGTAGAAAAGCCTATATATTATTGGGTTAACCAGCAGTGCCTTGTGGTAAAGTTCTTACAAAATTGATGGCTGTATCGTGGTAGTGTAAGTGGCACCTGCCTCGAATGCTCAGGTTTCCTTCGATTATACCAACTAGTGCTGTTATTCAGCGTGGTCTCTACATAGCAAGACAGCTGTTTGGGGTGGTTGGTAACGTTTCATTCTGTATGCAAAAAGTTGAGTGCAGTATGGAACAAGGACTAAAGAGAGCAACACTGGCAAGCACTCTCAGCTCTGCCTCTGTATCTAGAAGGGTCTCTATGTGTTAATGACATGTTTCATATCCCCATTTCATTTTGTAGACCAACTAGCCCAGCTGCGCCTGAACGAGACCGACGACCAATTCATTGGTCGTACGGTAATGCAGCCCGTCGCCTTAGTGGTTCTCGGTCACAGCTGCTGGGCCAAGGCGCGGGTGGTCAACGAACTGTTTGGCCAGTCTGTCCTGCCGGTCACCTCACCGGTTGGGGATGAGAGCCAGCTCACCTGGAGGATGGTGAGTTGTAGAGATCAACTGTCACGTGCCCATTCTTGCGTCTAGCGGCATCATAGTCATTGGCATAACCGATACAGATAAAAAAAAAGAAACATATGCCCAAGATCGAATAAGATTTGAATCCAGGCCCTGTGCGTAGCAGTTGAGCATTCTACCTAAGAACCACACTTCAATGGAGGCGAAAATGCTGTCAGCCCATGTGTTCTGATTTGAGTGCACACTGAAGAACCCCCAGGTGGTCAAAATTTCTGGAGCCCTCTACTACAGCGTCTGCCATAATCATATGGTGGTTTTCGGACGTTAAACCCCCCTTATCAATCATCAAATCGCAGAACCACACTGGCGCTTGAAGGTAATATGCAGAAAGACCCCATACAGGCGTCAGGTCAGGCAATGTAATGAAATGTAATGTAATGGGGGTTTATTAATCTAGCCAACCAAGCGGGTGGTAGCTCAAAAAGACTGCAGGTAGACCAAAATTATGGTGCTCGATCGCCTATCTCGTGCCTTCTTTTCGTGGTGATGATAGTTTAGCCCATAGTATTAATGTCTCCCTTCTTCATCATATATGTAATACATCACAATACCTATGTAATATAGTGTGGAAGAAGAGTAAAATAACCGCTCATCATACAATGCTGATTGCACAAAAGTGTGTGGTTTAATGCTTCCCACCCACTGCAAAGTGCCCAGGCATAATTCTTTGTCATCAGCCCCATGCAGCTTCAACAAGTTGCGCACAATACCTTACAGATGTGTGGCGAGTACCTCGCTAACAGTTAAAAAGATGAATAATGGCATGGTGGGTGCTGCCTTGCTTCACAAAAATTGGTTTACAGCATAGTCAAAACTTTGTGGAAAATGATAACTTGAAACACAGTTGGCCTTGCCCCAACAAGAAGCTGCGCTCAGAATTTGCATTGGGCAGTATCGCTCAGGCTGACCTCTCTGACTTTTTGTAAATAAACCTGTCTCTCTCTCTCTATAAGTGATTTTTTGTGTTGTTGTTACAATGATTGGGCTATTGATATTACTAAGGGCCCACTGTCAAAGGGACACCAAAATAATATGCCGTGGATTGATTGCTGAGGTGATCTAGAAACGTAGTGCTTCTTTCGTGCCAACAACACTTCTAGTTTGAAAGATTGTCTCGTTTTAGTGGCACCATGCCGTTGGTGCAATTCCAACTGCTCATTTCAATAACAATGGTAATGCAAAGTAACGGGACCCAAAAAGATAAAAAACAGGCTCAACCAGTCTCTTTGTTGGCTTCTTGTGTCCTGTTCATTTGCCCTGTTCGCCTCTAAAACAATGGCTAGGGTGTTCAGCTGTTGGCCCAAAGATCCTAGGTTAAATCTTGGCCACGGCGGTTGCATTTAGGTGGAGGCGAAAAGCTAGAGGCTCGTGGGCTGTGCGATGTCAGTGCACATTAAAGAATGCATCAGGTATTCCAAATTTCTAGAGCACTTCGCTATGGCATGCCTCTTAAACATTAAATCTCAGTGAAATTTTGTAGCAGTTAGCCTTCAACAAAGCGCAGTTCTCTCCACATGCACAGTGAAAGCTGCTGTTGCTCGAAAATCTACTAACCAGAAGTTTGCTGTGGATGTCCCCATCCATGAAACTACAGTTAAGGAACAGGCATCGCTTGGCATAATGTGCTGCAGATTTCACAATTAGAAAAAATGGTCTGCTGAAAAAAGCAAAAAAAAAACTGGTACATTGCATAAGACAGTTGGTCAGCTCTGCTGAATCAATCTTTTTTTTTCTCTCTATTTGTTGGAAAGTGGGCCAATGTGGTGCCGTGTGTAATCCCTGCAGGTTCGTTTCTCGGCGGGTAACCAGACGGAAATTAGCCTGGCCTTGCCCAATAGTCTAGAGCTGGTGGAGCACTTGGCTGCCTACGACCAGCCTTGGAGGACAATTCCACGGGCCGACCTCGAGGTTGAGGTATGTGATTAGAAGACTCTGGATCACTTTTACTTCCATCAATATTGCATGCTGCATCTCTCTTTGCTAATTATGGCTCTCCCTAAAAATACAATGTTTGCATGAGTGACTCCCAAGGACTGCTAAGACTGCCTTACTGTCTATTTTGTTGCATACCAGTCACTCCAGTTGCTATTTGTCTCGAAGCTAATATCAAAAGTGTGTCAAGGGTGGATGTTCAAGAGGTGATCAACAACGTAATGCACTAATGTGCAGCAGACTCTCTGTAAGTGTGAAGCTGTTATATGGAACTGCTGCTTATGGAACTGCTCGTAACATGATTGATTTTTCATCTGAATACAGCACCCCTGTTCATCTCTCGTTAAACGGAGCTCCTGATCAAGTGTACATATTTTGCTGGTCCCTCCTGGTTGCATTTAATGAGTCTACTGTAGTTTCATGCAATGAAAAATATTATCATAAGATTAGTGGTGAACCTTCAAGTTGTATTTTCATTGTATCTTCAAGTTGTTCAAATCAACTACAGTTGGTGCTTGGACTCCTTCTTACCGCATCATTTTAACTAAGCTCTGACACCATCTATCGTACATGTGTCCATCTTTAACTCCATATGTGTGGTATTTTGTGCTCAAGTCAAGGCATTTTCTTCTTGATGTGCAACCTCGCAATCCTTTGCTTGCCTCCTAGGGCGAGGCGCGCAAGGATCCGGCCCTTAGCGCTGCTGCCTTGGAGATACGCATGAAGCACCCGCTGCTTCGGGACGAGGTGCAGGTTGTGGCCACGCCGTGCAATGACACCCTTACCTTCGAACAGACTTATCGCCGGGCCACCGAAGGCTGCACTCCGCTGCTTTTGTACGCCTTTGCGGAGGAAGCTTTCACGGAGAAGGTCAGCAGCCCACATGTTCAACTGTAGAGGCTTGTGTGTCTGGTGAACCGTGGAGGCACAGTATCTGGAGTAGTACTAATGGGTAAAGACCAGTAAACAAGGACTGTGGATATGCAGACACAGGTTATGTAGTTAACTTTGGGCAAGCGGGTTTGATGTATTAGATTGCCGCTTTTGTGTTGTCATGGGCACAGAGAGCGAGCAAATGTAATCTATACATTTTCATGCCCCTTCATGTTTATTCGCTAAAATATTTAAAGCAACAGCGTGCATTTGGAGAGTGTCGGCATCATCTCCCAACAGCAAGACCTGTTCAATGTTCACGTTTAATTTTGTAATCCTAACTACGAATGTCGCCCCGTCGCGGTGGTCTAGTGGCTAAGGTACTCGGCTGCTGACCCGCAGGTCGTGGGTTCAAATCCCGGCTGCGGCAGCTGCATTTCCGATAGAGGCGGAAATGTTGCAGGCCCGTGTGCTCAGATTTGGGTGCACATTAAAGAACCCCAGGTGGTCGAAGTTTCCGGAGCCCTCCATTACGGCGTCTCTCATAATCATATGGTGGTTTTGGGACGTTAAACCTCACATATCAATCAAAATCAACTACGAATGTCCCAACTGGTGCAAGATGTTTTCCCTTGCTTTCTTTACAGGAACTGGCCGACTTGTATGAGCTGAAGCGAATCGCTCCGAAAACACCGGTGCTCTTTGTTCGGGCCAACCTACCAGCCACCTCGGAGCTGACAGAATCTGAGCAGCATGCTCGCAGTCTGCGCAATGCCAGGCTTGCGGAGCAGGTCCAGCTGTGC
This sequence comes from Rhipicephalus annulatus, assembly GCA_013436015.1. Taxonomy (NCBI): domain Eukaryota; kingdom Metazoa; phylum Arthropoda; class Arachnida; order Ixodida; family Ixodidae; genus Rhipicephalus; species Rhipicephalus annulatus. The sequence continues at coordinate 66,335 of WOVY01005966.1, read as the reverse complement.
ACTGCCTACGTTGACGGCGAGAACAGCAACAGCGAGGACAAGCAGGCGTTGGAGAGCCCCATGCAGACTGAGGTAGTAATGTGTTTCTTCTCTGCGTTTCGTTTTTCCTTCTCGTATGTGGTTTTCGGGCTATACACGCAGTATTTCTGTTTCGGCGTTTCAGCAATGGCCTGACATGTTTTTAAAAGAATATTGATGTGCATCGTAGCAGAGGCAGAGGGGTGGAATTATCTGGCCTTGCGTGATGAGGACTTGCATTGAATGCATCGTTCACAAGGAGTAATCGTCACAATGCGGTATCTCTTGCATGAAATGTTAAAGCCGCAGATCCTGTGATGAGCCCGAACAGTGAGCTCCTAAGGGCTGTCCCTAAATACGGACATATTGACTCAGTGTCTCTTTTTTGTAAACTTGACCACAGTTGAATCTATCGAACCTTTCCTAAGTGAAACGGGTTTATTTTATGGAGATTTGCCCTTAGCTCTTACTAAATGTAATGCTACTGAATGTAAGAACTAAGAACCGTAATGAAAATAAGCAGATAATGAAGTTAAGGAACATATAATGTACAGTATTTAGGTGTATTGCATCGATTGTAATGTAGGTGCGAAGAAAGTAAAGTGAACGAAAAGACGACTTGCTATCGGCAGAGACCGAACCTGCAGATTTAGTTCCATGCCTTTTTTGGCTTCATTATCTACAAGTTTTTGTTGAGGTTGTGCCCACCTAAAAAGAATGAGGCCTCAGAATTCCCTTTCTTTATTAAATGTACTAATAGCATCACTCGATGCGAAAGGTTAGTAGCTAGTACGTCAGGCTTCTAAGCTCGTGGTTGCGGGTTTGGATACCAACCATGGCATCATCATTTCAGTTGGGATCGAATATCGAAATACTGATTAAGGTGCAGGTGCAAATACCTGAGATTTAAGTGCATAGGTGGCCATAATCCATCCAGCCCTCCCTAATACAGCATCCCTTATTGTGGTTCTGGCACGTGAAACCCTAGAATGGAATTAAATGTTCTCTCAACCTTTCTTAGTTATGTGTGGTTGCTTGCTTGCTTGCTTGCTCAGTGTTGCGACAGATGCAGACAGGGACTTTTGACAATGGGGATCATGTTAATGGAATTCAGCTGATGCTTGTGTAGACTGAGTTGCTTGCGCAAATAGAGTAATAGTGGCAACTACCGTTTGGTCGTCCAGAAAAAAATTGCGGTACCCTTAAGCTTAGTCTTTAAGAGTTGAATGCATGGCCTTATGCCACATTGTATGTGTAGTTTCTATTATGCTCGTATGGACAGCTTTGTGAAGCTTGTTTGGGCTTAGCATTTTAAAAGTGCAAAGAAGTGGTACCGGACACGTACAGATAATGCCCTCTAACAAGTAGTCATTTTTTTCAAGTTGCATTGTGGAGATCTTGTTGTTTTTATGCACCTGTTAAGAACCTGTTTTTATGCACCTGTTAAGAATCCTGTTTCTAGTGCGTACTTCAAACACTCAGCGCATGAATATTTTTTGAATGTGCCATGCACCCACTATGTGGCCTTAAGGGAATAGGAGCAGTAATGTGTGTGCTTTGTGTAGTGGGTGACCGGCTTTAAACCATGAAGTCGTGATAATCACATGTTCCGGCACCCGATGGCAATTTACACTTGTACCATGCATTACTGCAATATCTGAGGTTGTATTGTGAACCGTGTATACAGGACTCGTGTGTTTTAAAGCAGGAAAGCTACTTTCAGTTCATTTCCAAGCAGAGTAAGTTCCAAGCAGAGTAAGCAGAGCAGCTCTTTTCACAAGCAGACACATGGCTGTGTGGTAGAACATCTGCTTTCTATGCAAGCAACTCAGGTTTAATCCCCGCTCTGACCCAGAATTTTTTATTTACAGTCGAATTTCGCTATAATGAAGCCCACTACAACGATATTTTGGCCACAACAAATAATTTTTGATTCCCCATCAGCCGCTCATAGAAAGCAACGTGAAAAATCTCTTGCCACAGCGAATACTTTTCCTGGATACTTAGTGAAAAACCTCTCGTCACAGCAAATAAATTTTCTGGGGTATTTTGCTACAACATAGCTTTCACAAGTACTACCATATAAAGAAAAGTAGCTTGCCTAAGGTTGCCGAGAAATTCTATTAACAAGGCTGCCATCTGTCGTCAGCTCGTGACATGCAGAGCACGTGGCCGCATTGTAACACGCGGGTCTTCATTGGAGACACTTTTAGTCATTACACTCGCATCTCTGTAAATTTTTCACTATTGAGATGCTCGGTGACAGATCACACATCCATCTTGATGCTGCCGGTGAAATTAATCAACGTGTGGGCTGCGCCAGAATCATTTAACCTCTCCGGCCACATTTATGGCGTCGCATTCAAAACAAAACTGCCGTTCGTTGTCACTAGCCCGTCTCAGGCACACGCGGCCAGCTCGTGTTGAGTCCAAGTGTAAACACATTCTGCCGTCACAGCTGTGAACACAAATGCGGTCGTGTCGACGTGGTTATGGCAGACCACGAAAGTATGCATGCATCTAGCGCGCACCTACTTGTTGCAGTACTGCTTGCCACAATGCTGTGGACAAAACCACGACGATGCGAACAAATATAGCAATACCGCAGTTATGAAGGCACATGCACAGCAGCGCAGTGCGCACAGATTGATAACGGAATTATTGTTTGCTGCAACCACTACGCAGAAAAGCAGTCTCTAATATCGCATTTATTGATAAAGGATACGCTGCGAAGGCAAGCAGCTAATACAGTCATAAACTAAAGGCAATAAAGACACAGAGACACGGCACGGAGCGTTATGGCTGTCCTATCCACTTATTGCTGGTTAGGATGGTGCACTTTCAGTTTCAATTCTCACTTGGCCTGTAGTGAAGCTGTGGCAAGCTCGTTCACGGCACTGCACACTCTGTACATTCCAAGCGTCCCTTAAATATCGCGTTTCCTCATGTCTAACCTCCCCCTGCATGTAACCGGCACCCCTGACTGTGAACCGCAGAAGTACGAGGAAAAAAAAAGAAAGACCTGCGTATTCACGCAAGTTTGTCTTCCTTGTATTACTGTGAAGGTGTCCTATGAAGCCAACATGCACACCAAAATTCTTGTACAATTCACACGCTGACGTTAGGTACAAATTTTCTGTGTATTTTGATTGTGTTGTATATGATAAAATACGTTCACTACTGTGCGGTTAGGTACATTTGAGTTAGCGATAGTTTAATGCATGCGCTTGCTGGGACCGAAGTACGACTCATAATCATCAGATCTTGCCTATTTTTGTTGTCTATAGATAAAATTTCACTACAACGAAATTTTGTGACGAATTATTTTGAGAGTCCCGTAAATTTTATTGTAGCGGGATCTGACTGTATTTGTATTTCTTTAGTTTTTTCGGGCGCGCTCAAGATGACGATTTTTTGCTCACAACTAACGACACTGACACTGAAGCCAGAATTTCTGCGAAACGAGCTCTTTAACGTTGTTGTGTGGAAAATTCCTGATAACCCTGCTATGCTTTTCATCCTTTGTGCAGGAGGATGCGCCCAAGTCTGTGATCACCTTGCCTGTTACAGCACAGCAGCAGCTCTGCAGCATGGGCTTCATTTCCAAGCACTTTCCGGAGAAACAGCGGCACCACGACCGGCGGAGGCCCAATGTTAGATGCTCCAGTGGATGTTCGCCCAGCTCCGAGCTCATCGAGAACTTCGACGACTTTGCCTGGTGAGCTACATGGCCTAGCGACTTTGTTTGCAGATGAGTGTTTGAAGGGACCCCAATGCGCAACTCTAAATCGGTTTGGAGTGATGAATTAGTATCCTTTGAGAGCTCTTACTATTGCCAATTTTAGTCTCGTGTCCGTTATTCAATGAAAATATTGTTGCTTTCATTCTTGAATTTCGCGCCCAAGCTTCGGCACCTGAATCTTTCTGCGATCTCTCCAATTGCAACCTTACTTTTCATGATTTGTCTGCACTTGCTGAATGAAATTTTCTGAAGCATCTGTTAAATTCCTGGCTCCCTTATAGCACACCATGTAATTCACTTTTACTGATACAGTTGAACCCGTTTATAAGAAGCATTCTCCGGGCAGCAGTTCTTGTCTATTATGTTAGATGTCTCTTATAAGCAGCGTACCTCGTATGCGTTTTCTTATCAACTGATGTTTTACTGGTGTCTCTTAAATGAGGTTCGATTGTAACGAATCATGCAGGTGCCAGTAGGTTCTATCTAAATCTGTGATGCCATAGGAAGTTGGTGTGGGAATCTCAAGCTGTTGTTATCACCTGTACAGTGAACTCCCGTTAAGACTAACTCGTTTAAGACGAATTTTCGCTTATGCCGAACAACGTCAGAACGTACAGCCACAGCTCTCTCCACGTGGATGTTCTCCATCTCCGACCTCGCCGTCACTGCCGCCGCCATCGCCGAGGAAACGAGTTCTCTCTCTGTGCCGAGCCTGCGATCGCACGTTTCCTATTCCATGCGCTTTGTTTGCTTCGCTTGTCTCGTTGAAAATGGCCAGCAAGCCAACTGTACAATGAAAGGCAATCAAGCTTTCAAGGAAAGCAGAAATTTTGTCCGAAGTGAGAGCTGGCAAGCTCACGAAGACAGAGATTGCACGCAAGTTCGGTATTGCGAAGGGCACGCTAACGGGCATCGTGAAAGATAGTGCGCTGGTAACTGCTGCATTGAGCAATGGAGACTTCGCGCCGAAGCAAAAGAAGATGCGGACGGCTGCGTACAAGGGCTTGGAGGATGTTCTGCTCGCATGGATCCAACGTGCTCGTAGCGTGAATCTGCCTGTGATTGGCGAAGTTCTGAAGGCAAAAGCGGAGGAAATTGCCCTACGAATGAACATCGAGTTTGCCTGCAGCGACGGATGGCTCGATCGCTTCAGAAAAAGACACGGACTTGTGTTCCGATCTATTGCCGGTGAGGCCGCCGCTGTTGACAAAGTGACCTGCAACGATTGGGCCTGCAACAGACCTGCAAGTGACCTGCAACAGACGTCCATTATGGACTGGGTCAAGCCGAGCAAGAGCACTTGAACGCAGTTGCCTATCAGGTTACTCCCTCAAATAAATTATTTTTGTGTTTTTTTCCTTCACTGTAAGTGTACTTGATACTTTGTTTTGAACTAAGATATTTGCATGCACCTAGGTATGTAGCCAATTCTTTTTTCGAGGGTGCTTCTGATAAGACGAGCATCTGATAAAATGAACAATTCTTCATGGTTCCTTCGAGTTCGTCTTAAAGAGAGTTCACTCTATATTTTTTTTATGTGTTTTCAGGCTTAGTGAGGGTCTTCTTGTTGCAAGCGTCGTGCTTCTGATAAGGAGAGAAATATTTCTCTTTAGTGTCCCCATAACATTTCTGTCTTGAACTATGGAGGAGATTGTGTTGACTGACAAACAGTTTGTTCTCTTCTGCTAAATGCAATCGTGCAATCTCGCGGCTTACCAGAAGGCCGTGGTGCGAGTTCCTAGCCAGTTTATCCACATCCTGATTGCGGAGGACTTCAACCTTGGTATAACATTCACATTTATGACAAATTATCAATTGTAATAAAGTGAATAACAGTTCGGTCATAGATATAGTATTATGAAAATGCATTTATAGCGAATTGTCAGATATAACTAAGTATCTTCATGGCCGGTGCGAATTTGTTATAATGAGGTTTATGTGTAATCCGAAAGCCCTATCTGCTGGCAGATATGCTCATTTAAAAACTCGTGGTAATGGCAATTCAGCCAGAAGCATTCCTGTGTCAAGTCTCTTGTAGCACACCTTTTTCTTTTTTGAAAATGTAGAACTCCTTCGAAAACAGTCGGGTTTCTCGTTTCTGTCACTAAGAGACCCGAGTTGTTTAGTACGTGTTAAATCGAGCCTGATGGCCTGTAGACATTCCAATTTCGAGGAACGTGGTTGGCCGTCTTTTATCAACAATCTGTGAGCCATAAATTTGTTCATAATTACTAATGTGCTGTGTGTTTGTTCAAGGAGTGTGCATCTTGTGCCGTCATCAATGTGCTGTTTTCAATGTGCTGCTGTTCTCTCTTCCTTCTTTGTTTCTGTTCTCAAGACACTTTACATGGACAAACACAGCACCTACAACAGGAGTCTCTTGCCAAGCTATTCTGGTCTGTCTGCCTCCCACTTTTTCTTCATTTGTTTGTTTGTTCTTTCTTGTTTGTCTGTGTTTGTTTATTTGTTTAAGGCTGTTTATGTTCTTGCTTTTCTCTTACAATGAATACGCTACATATCTTGCACTAAATATAGAGCATGAATTTCTGTGCATAACTTAAGGTTCTTGAGGCAGTCAATAAGTTGGGTGTCTTCATACGCTGGTTAAAAAGACAAAGCGATGGGAAAGTTTCGGGAGGTACATTTCTCATAATGCAGGTGCCTTGGATGATTCCAACTGTCTGTCTGTTAGGCTTTTTTTTATGTATACTTGCAAGGATAAACCGACAAAGCTTGATATGAGGGTAGGCAATTTTACAACTATGGAGTAAACTGAACGATTTTAACTTTTTTGAAATACTATTTGAGTGAAATTTTGAGCCCCCTATAACTTGCATATTTAGTCTCCAAATTAGCTAGCTTTCCTACAAATTCAGCATAGGATTATGGTGTAATGGAGAAGTGCTTCAGTTGGACCATTTTACTGCACATGACACGCAGCCCAACCCAAGTGTCAACTTCCTTGTGACTAAACCTCGATATAACAAACCGGGATATAACAAAATATTGGTTATAACGAAGTAGATAAAGAATAGTCTTCAATAGATAGTGTTAAGAATAAACCTTTATAATGAATTTCCAGATATAGCGAAATTATTGTCGTATAAGATGCAACTTTGAGACAATGATCTTTGAGTGTACTGCAAGGAACAACAGACTGATTCTGTTGGATTTTTTTTCTTATGCAGCAACGTCTGCATCTTCGTACGGACTGCTCTTCAGTCGCTGCTGGTCAGCGCTGCATCACTACTGAACACTACTCACTTGCACTGCCTGCGGACGTTCATCCTGACAGCATTTGACATGACGCGAGACATGATGATCACACCTAAGCGGCTGGCGTACGCACGCAAGCAGGAGACGGGTCTCTACCACGCACTCATGGAGGTAGCAAGCCACAAGCAGGAAGAGATTCGGCAGCTTATTGTGGGTGCCATCGAGAACCTTCGCGGCGAGGTGCTACAAAAGGCAGCGGACTACCAGTTCGAAGGTAAATTGACAGAATCGATTGCGCTGTTATGCCGTGGCATTTGAAACTTGGCACTGCCACGTTAAGACTAGTGAGGAATCCAGCTCTGTTCTCTTTGTTTCCCCCCTACGATCGCCCTGAATATGCTTGCTTTCTTTAAGCATGAACATTTTCCTCCTTCTCTGCACTTATTCCGCGGCCAGTGTTGTCCAACCTGTTCATCGCCATTGGCATGCACAGCACACCCAAGCACTCAATTTCGAGTTGTTTTATGACCTCTTGTACATGAGAGTAGGCAACGTAGATTCATGGCATATTCGACGGAGGCGAAAATTCTGTAGGGCAGCCCGTGTGGTCAGATGTGGGTGCATGTTAAAGAACCCACGTGGTCGAAATTTCCAGAGCCCTACACTACGACGTCTCTCATAATCATATGGTGGTTTAGGGATGTTACATATTAATTTCTACATATTAATCTACATAGATTATTTAAAATAAAGGGCAAGAGAACATGTGGTGCTGTGTTCTGAGGCCGGGATATATTTCTTGCAAGAATTGGTTATTGAGGTGCTAAATTCATGGGAGTGATTGCGCTATTGTATGTACGCTATCTACATGAGCTGCATTGAAGAGAACGAGACAGTAGGAACCAGCTGATAAATAGGATGCATCAGCGCTGCTTTGTCTCTTTTTTGTTTTGTTGCTTTTAAAATAAAAAGATGGGCGCATGTGAACTTCAGTCCACGCAAGTCTCAACATGTGCATTTTTCGCTAGATAATAGCTTGAGGTAATCTGGAAATAAACGTTGCTCAAGCCTGCTGCTTCTCGGTAGATTAGTGCTGGTTTTGATCATTGGGCAATGTATTTACCGTTCCAGGTGTAATAGTGGACGAAGGTGAGCAGGCTGCCCCACCGACGGCCAGTGTTCTTCAAATCTGCACCTCCCAGATTCAGGACCTTGTGCTAGGAATGCTCAATGCTGCCGTTGCCGAAAAGCTTGTCGGCTCTATGAACTGCCTCCGTGAGAGCTTTGTGGGTGAGTAGACTTCACATGCCACTGCTACTCACGAAGCCAGTCGTGCCTTTGTGTAATGCTCGCAATTCAAACCACGGTATAACAAACATGGATACAGCGAATAATCGGTTATAACAAAGTAAATGAAATATAGTCTTGCAATAGTGTTAGAAATATATCCTTATAAAAAATTTTTGGATATAACGAACTTATGTTTGTGTAAGATGCAACTTTGTTATAATGAGGTTTGAGTGTACTATTGGACACAAGCAAAAATGTTTCCTGGCCAGGGACTGCAGGGTCACAATTGTTTTTGGCCATTATTAACAGCACGAATGCCAGACTGAAACCAAAGAGTAGGGCAGTGGCATGTTCCTCAATGCACCCATGCACAGTATTAGACTTGCCCCGCCGCGATGGTCTGGTGCCAAAGGTACTCAGCTGCTTACCCGCAGGTCGCGGGATTAAATCCTGGCTGCGGCGGCTGCATTTTCGATGGAGGCGAAAATGCTGTAGGCTCGTGGGCTCAGATTTGGGTGCACGTTAAAGAACCCTAGGTGGTCAAAATTTCTGGAGCCCTCCACTACGGCTCTCTCATAATCATATGGTGGTCTTCGGACATTAAACTACGCATATCAGTCACAGTACTAGACTTCTGAAATATGATAGCCTGTTTAAACATGGCAACAAGAAACAAGCTGCTAGCGTACTGTAGCAACGGCAAGCTTGCTTGTTTGCGCAAAGCCTTGAAACTACGTTAGAGTTCGGCACTTGACTGCAGTTGTCATTCACTTATTCAATCTTATTTGTAATTCCATGAACCTTTTTAAATGCTGTGCATTCCTTTGGAAACTTCATCAGCGTTGAGTCTGTTTGTTCTCTAAAAAAACTAGACCTGTGTGAATATTCAAGCCCTTCTAATATATTCATTTTTTTTATTTGATTGAATTTAAGTTATTGGAAATTTCGAAGTGACCAAATAGGTAATGCCTATTAGACCTCATGTAATGCTCTGCAAAGGTGGTTTCAATGCAGTAAAGGGTTGCTGTTTCAGGAATACACTTTTCCAAGGAAAATCTGCACTGCTGCGAAACCTTACTTCAAGGTTAAATGAAGATCCTCACATCGATTCTTTCCTTTTTTTTTTTAAGTTTAAAAGCTTGTTATGCCAGCCTATGTGCTCTTCGTAAGTTTTAAAAATGTATCATAGTTGATAGATTGTCACTTGTACTCCACCGAAAGTCAAATCTTGCAACTATGTAAAGTTGCTTCTGCTTCCTTTGAACCAAAAAGAATGAAATTTGCTCGTGCTTTGTTTAAACTTCAAAAAAGTATTGTGCATGTTATTTTGGCCATAAAAAATATATATATATTAATAAATACTACCTCGATTATTCGGCATTATTTGAACGAAATTACTTCTCGCTTTGAATGCAAAATTTGCTATTCACACAAGCCAACTAAAAATCATTTGCTTTGCTCACCGTACAGGCACTCTGGAGAGGTGCCTCGCAAGTCTGGAAGGCGTCTGCAAGGAAGACGACTGTATGCAGGCCAGCAATGCTCTCAAGCAAATTCTCAATGCGGCGTATCAGGTTAGTATGGGCCTTGAGTACACACTGTGTAAAAAAAACACTCATTCCCACACCAGGACCTTGCCGTGCTTACTCATGTGAAGCCCACTCTTGTATGTATTCAACCATCGACTGCTTTAGAGACGAGATGGTGCCTGAAAGTGGTGTGGGCTTGACTGAAACTGTGATAGCTAAGCAGTCTTAATACCTTCCACTTTCACCGGGAAAATTGGACCGCATACACTCGCACCTTGATATAACAAATACGGGTATTTATTCATTTATTTATCAAATACTTCGGACACGTAGTCCAAGCAGGGCGGGCAATAAAATGGTAAAACTGTGAACAGAATGAAAAAAAAAACAGCAATAATACAGAAATGCAGTCAGTTTTGTCAAAACGCTATACAAATTAATAATAATCAGCATTATGGTGTTGATTCAACTACACTATTTCATTCAATTTATTGTAGGAGGAAAAAAGAATTCTTAAATATGTTTGTTCTTGCAAAGTAGGGTGTTAATGCATCTTGTCTACGGTGACTCGTGGTCCGGGTGAATAGGGACGATAGAGAGATGAGTGTAGTGGCGAATTGTTCGTGTAGTTTGAAAAATTTCAGTATCCGATTCTGTCTGCTCATCTTGAGTTGTTCAATATGGCTAGCTTTCATGAGTTCTGTGGGAGAATCCTGTCCTGAGAATTTGTTAAATATAAATCTTCCTGTCTTTTGCTGCACTCTCTTGGGGTTGGTATTAGTTTTAGTACACAGACCCCAAACAATACATGCATATTCTAGTTTAGTTTTGATTAGGATGTTATAGCATAGCAGTTTTACGTAGGATGGTGTTTTTTCAAAATATTTATGAATTTTTTATAACAGATAATGAATTTTTGGATATAACAAAGTATTTTTGTGGCAGATTGTTATAATGAGGTGTAATAAGGTTTAATGAGGTTTGAGTATATCAACAGTAATTAGTTTGCTTCTTTCAGGCTATGACTGCTGCCACTGGAGTGTGTTCTTTAGATTGTCTATAGTACTAACTTGTGTGCTGTAAGGTAAATCCAAATTAAATGAAACTTGGTGCCTTAAAATTAAGCACTTTTGACAAGTGTTTTATTTTTAATCGAGGGCAGATTTTGTGAGCTTACACCATAATGGAGATGGAAACGCTGTGTATATTACGAATTTTCCTATTCTTACCAGTAAGAGTCGTGTACCGTCGTTTTACCTGACATTAAGCTTATTGCCATTTTCTGTTCTCTCTTTCTTTCTGACTTTCTTTTGTCTGCAAGTTTGCATGGCATACTTGCTTGAACTGTTCAGTGCAATTCTGATATTCTGTACTTTTATTCGTAGGTAGAAGTGACCGTGAAGACCAGCTCTTCCTTACTCTGGGTTCTCTGGGAGAAAATGAAGCAGGTCAGTCAAATTCACAAACGTTTGCGAAGTCTCTCTAGGTAAATTTCTGTTATTCTGAAAAATTTTTCTGGGACATGCCTCACTTCAATACTTTTCTGCAACTGAGGACTGCACATGTCCGTGTACAATTTTTACTGTAAGCTTGAGTGACTGCATTGCCTAGGAAGCCTCTCGGTATCTAAGAATCGCAGCAGCAATGAACTACCCATTTTCAGACAGTGAATGGGGCAGAACAATAAAAGTTGATAGGTATGCCGCTGGCATGCATTTTAACAGCAGCCTCTTGATACAGTAGAACCCCGCTGTTGTGTTCCCGTGTGCTGCGTTTTCCTGGCTGTTACATCATTTTCGGCCGGTCCCGGCACAGCTACCATAAGATACGATGCATTGAGAACCCCGCTGCTGGGTCGCAACTGTGGGACCGTTCCCGCATCATGTGTTGCGAAGTGCCACGACGCGCCGGCCTGAGCGGCCATGTTGTCTTTCATGTAGCTTGGCTTGGCGGCTTGACGATGGGATTGGCAGCTTAAAGTGCTGGGGGCAATACCTATGACGTATTTTCGGTTCATGCCAGCAAAAGCATGACCTTTGAGATCCGTATTTGCACTCTAAGAAAAATTGTGCCTAGACGCGTTGGGACCCTAAAATTGGTTTTGGCATCTGTAAAAGTAAGGTCTCCGAGACCTGTTTTTGTTTTCTTGGGATGTCACGCTGGCTTAAACTTATCGTCACCGGGTCGCGCAGGCGGCACGACTCGAAGGGTATAGCCCGATCGCCATCACCATCGCCCATATGTGCCTGTGCTACCCGTGCTTGGTGCAATCTTCTCGCATTGCCTTTGTTTTATGTCGGTCGTTGTGTAAGTTATACGAGCGTGCAGCATAGTGCCTTTACACTTCCAACGCTCCAAATAGTCTTAAAACGGGATGACATCAAGAAAGCGAAAATCACTTTCGCTGCAAAAGAAGTTGAACATTCTCGGAATCGCGTACAGTGACTACGCTTCTGTTGACGACGCCGTTGTCACCTCTGCGATGTTATTCCTCGACGACATCGTGGCTGAGTGCGCTGATCCGTGCCCCAGTGACGCGGAAGTTGAAAAGGAGGTGGAGCAGATACCGGAGCCAACGTCCTCATCGGCCGCAGCGACACTGAATTTATTGCGAAGATATGTGCACACCAGTGATGATTGAGAGAGCCACATGGCACTACAGGTGCTTGAAAAACGCCTTGTGCTTGTCGGGCGTTAGAAGATGTGCCAGGCAGTGCTGCATGATTTTTTCAAGCGAAAGAATTAAAATAAAACTATGTGCAGTTCACCACTACTCTTATTTCTCAATTTTTCGCATTTCTCGGCTCTTGCATTTCCCTGCTCCTACGCGTTTTTTTTTTAGTCCTGCGAAAAACGTATCAGCGGGATTCTGCTGTATTTGAGAAATAATCCACATTGTGGGACCTTGATTGATATGTGGGGTTTAAGGGGAGATGCTACTCGAAAAAGGTTTTTTTTTATTTCATAACCCAGCTCCTTGAAATTTTAGGTGTTAGTAAAGCTTGCAGTGCTGATTTCATAACTGCAATTATTTTTTTGATAGCTATAGTAGTTCCAGAGTTACTACAACTTTGATATCAAAATATAGTGTTTTTTGTGCACATAATAAAGCTTACTAAAAATTTTCACACAGAATTGCAAAATGGCTCATTCTGCTGCACTTGAGCAGTACAATACAGAAAAGTACCTCAAACAGAAAATCTATTTGCTACATTTTAAAAAAAAAATTAGAAGTACTAAATGCATATTTTACATCTCTCTATCAGTGTATCAAGTTGTGTAATAAAAAATCTGTGATGTATAATGCAACCTAAAGTAGATACTTGTATTCTAGAGTGACTAATTAAGCTCTGTGCAAAATTTCATCAAGATAGGACTATTTTATGCCTAAAAAAGATTGTGCACAAGATGAGAGAATTACCTCAAAATGGAAATCGAGAAAAATGCATTTGAAAGTTGTAAATATGTTTACTCATGATTACACAGTGCGATTTGCACAAAACTTGGTGATATCATAGAAGGGACACAGCTAGAGCACCTAAAATTGTCCTGCTCCATATGTGGATCCTTCTCGCCGCTTGAGAAGGGAGTCATCAAGGCGCGCTTTCTTTGCCACGTTCCGCCGATGGGCCCTTGCCTCGGCTGTTTCACACGCAGACATTCTTTCGATTCTCCTCTGGTCGCGGGATTGGCTCAGGGTGATCAGTTGATCTGGTGGGACTACACCAAGCTCCTCTAGCACGTGTTCAAAGCTTGAATGTCCTTTATTGAACCACAACACAGCCATAGCGGCTGCAGTTTCCACTGTTGTCCGGGAGGCAAACTTAGTCTTCGGACACAACAACCAGATTTTGCTGTTCAAAGATTCTGCAGCGTTTTGGGTCTTCCCTTGGATACAACGCACCAGCAACTTTTCATCTGTGAGCCGCTTGTAAATGGGAAGCACAGCCAATCCTTGAGCCTTGGTCAAGATTGGTGTGTGGTCGGGTGGGGCCTCCTCAAGCGCTTCGGCTCGCCTATGCTTGCACCAGGAAGTCGCCCCTTCTGGACAGTATCGGTGGCTGCCTGCTGTGTTGCTCGATGATGAATGGAAATATGAGGCCCAGATGGCACGATGCATTTTCAGAATATCACCTCTGTTGTTTGTGATTGCAATACGGTAATAGTTCTGCAGCTTCTGAATTGTGCCATCTGTCAGCTTTTCCCCTCGTGGAAGTCGTGTTGGCAGTTTCCGAAGTGCAGTGCCTAGACGCTTGGCCACATGGTTTGTGCACTCCTCCTTGTCCACAACAGCTTCACCATATACCTTGGCCTCAGCGACAGCGGTATAAGCTTTGCTGTCCCCATCACTGAGGAACTTGGTGAAGCGCAATGGTGTTGTGTATGAGGATGTCCTGCCCCATATGCGCAAAGCTGCCTCAGTCTCCATGGCATGAGAGGAGCACTCTGTATTTTTTTCGCAGACAGGTGTGTGGAATGCTTGCCATATTTCTTCCTCATCACCCAAGTCCTGGCGCCGGCTACAGGCAAGGCAGTAATTCGATAGCACTTGAAAATCTAGGCACAAACCAGTGTCCACAGACACAGCAGTGCCGATGCCATTGTGGCTCTTGTGCCCTCTTTTTTGACATGTGCCATCATACATGACAGCAACATCAGCCCCATCCACTTTCTCTTTAGTTATCATCCGCGCTTTCGCCAGGTTTTCTTGCACAGCTTTGGTAGCTGCAGCATGAACTTTTTTGCCGATTGCAATAAGTCTTATGATGCATAGGTATTGGCAGTCCAAGAATAGCGCAAAAACGCGACAGCTGTTCATGCCCAATGCCTATTGCACGCGTAGCCACAACTACCTTCACATTGACAGCGAAGCTGTCGCGCGAGCTGCCGCTTCGGTAGCTCCAGTCATCACCGGCATCGGTGGGCTGTCTTTCCGGCAGAACACGCCGCGAACTATGCGCGGCAGAAACCACTGACTCAGGACACTCACTGTTATCACAGTGCAGCTCGAGGAACGAAGAGGGGCCCTTACGTTTACTTGCGGTGTCGCGAACGACGAGTCCAGCGGTGTGGCATGTTGGACAAACAGCACGGCTTACCATCGATGTCAGTGCGCCGATGTCACAAAATACTCCGCCCACAGAGCCACAAACACTCTTCGTTCTTTCGCTTTCGAACTGTTCAATCTTTTTTCTGATGCGCTGATGAACTTGATCGCGGCGTCGATTTCGTCAAAGTTCCCGCAAGCCGCCGTATCCCCGCTGCCTTGATTAGGCCTAGTGGCCCGCGGCTCGCATTCTTCTACCGCTGCTTTGCGCTTCGGTTTACGTCGACACCCTTGGTACTTGTTCTTGCTTGCAAACTTTCGTGCTCGGAAGTCTCGCTTCTTCGAGTTATCCATGGTGAACTCGGAAAAACATAGAAACGCACGGCAAGTGCCGATCGTCGCAAGCGCTCAGCGAGCGAGGCCGATCAGATGTAGCCAATGGCGGCCTCGGTAGCGTACCATGTGACCGGTAGAGATGCGCGAAGCGGCTGCAGCTTGGCTGTATACCGACTTGGAAACGACTGTTTTGTGAAATTCCTTACTAAAATACGAAACTAGGGGGACGCCTGTACACTAGAAGGAGCCTTGATCTACACCACCGAACAAACCCCGATGGCGAACGTCGTCGTGTTGCCGAGTGGCGGATTTTCAAAAATAGCCGTCGGATGCGTGAATTGGCGACTTCGGCAGCTACCTTCACTAGCGCAGATCGACTTTTTACCACTTTCTTGTTTGAATTCAGCTATGACCTTTGGGGAAATGATAGTTGAATGATCAAAAGTGATTTTAGAAGCAATATCTCAAAAGTGGAAATTTTCGCAAAAAACGCGATTTTTCGACCCGCATCTCCCCTTAACGTACCAAAACCACCATATGATTATGAAAGACGCCGTAGTGGAGGGCTCCGGAAATTTCGACCACCTGGGGTTCTTTAACGTGCACCCAAATCTAAGCACACGGGCCTACAACATTTCCGCCTCCATTGTGGGACCTTGATATAGTGGATGCAGGTATAGGATTAACAGATGCAGCGAAGTGCCCTATTTGCTCACGTAATATACTTGCCCCCTACATTCATCCGCTGCAGTCCCGCTAACCGACACATGACGCCTCCTTGCCCTTTGGATCTCTTCCATTTTTTATGCCGACCCCGCTCATCCACCTTGGCTCGCTCCTATTCTCCACGTTTTCCCTGCCCTTCTCGTCCGCTGGGTTCACGAAGGTTAGCTTATAGACGTTCCAGCTGATAGGCACGTAGTGAGCAAAGGTCGCGAAACTGCCCGTGCCAAACAAACGACGGTCTCTTCCCGCAAATACGAAACTTTAAAGCCCAGCCACATGGACGCAATTTTCGAGCGACGGTGACAGCATTTGCTGTCGCTGTACTGTTGCAAAGAGCCATTCGTCGCCGTCACCTCGCAGGTTTTAAACAGGAAAAAAATCGTTTGTAGCTCGGAAAAGATCATGACTATTTCTAGAACATAGTAGCGATTTTCACTTCGGTTACAATCTGCTCTTCGGGCTCGTTATTCGGCGTGCTTCAAGGAATGCAAGATGTATATTACCTTTTTTATGGTAACTTCACATCTGGACCGTGGGGTGGCAGCCATATGTTGTCATTAATCTTGTTATTGACGGTTTGATTTGATGCTTAGCTGGTAGCTTGCTGCAATGTTGGTTACTTGCTACAACATCGACGACGTCGTGATTGTTGTGCGAGGTTGCCGCAAAATTGGCGAAGGGCGTCGTAGCTTCTGGGCACCCCTCGAGATCGCAGCAGATCGCAGCAGTTAAACAACTGCGAGAAAAGATGCCTGCAAAACGCTTAGATGGCGTGTGCGGGCGGCACAAGGAGAGCTTGCAGAAGATAGTGCCATCAACCACCGAAAATGAGGAAAGTGCAACGAGGAAGCGGGTTCCAACAGTGTATGCGTATGTCGATTGCAAAAGGCTAAACGGCATTACTTTTTTATTGTTGTTTTTTAGCATTACCGCATTTTTTGCTCATTTCAAAAAATTTTCATTCAATTTGCCCCATTAAATAAATGCACGCCAACTTTGCTTCGATTTTTCGAGAAAAAAAGTGCATTAATTACGTGAGTAAATACAGTACATCTAAAGCGTTTTTCAGATGTTGGCATGTAATGGATATGTTTAAAGTAAACGAATTGTAAATATGTTTCAGGTGCAGCTTTCTTCTGCATTTAAGTCGATGTTCTGCCTGTGATAATGTGAAAAGTGAATTTTGGAGGCCACCAAACAATAAAATAAAGAAGGAAGCAGGTTATGCGACATTGCTGGATTCAGTCGTTATACCGTCTCTACAATTCCTTTGCACGTGCAGCTCGTGCAGACTCTGCCAGGGCGTGCTCCTCCGCGGATCGACGCAGAGTGGCGCCAGAGGGTGGCCGCAGACATGCTCGAGTCTCTTAGTGAATGGAGACTGGCCCGTTGCATCTGCTCGCAGTTCCGTGAGCGGCTGCGGTCCTCACACGAACAGTTTCAGGCTGCCATGCGTCAATTGGAGGCTGTCCACTCGGGCCGTCTGGAGCGCACCGAAACTCAAAGGATCAAGGTACGGCTCCCTTGTGTAGGCTTGTTTTTGTTAGTACAATGATTCTACACCCTTCTGTTGGAGCGCTCATCAACCTTGCTAGCACATGTTCGTGCTTCATGTTGTCTGCATTATTGTTCTCACTTTCGTAAACAAATAACGCACGTCTATTGTCATCCCACCTGTACATCATTTGTTGGTGCTAGCGTGATTGGTATGTTACTGTAATGGATTCACTGCTCTACCTAGTGACTAAAATAACAGCAACTATTGGTGGCGGTTCGGGAGTGCCTCTTGACGAGTGCTAAACCCCTTAGAGATCATTTTTGGTATT
This sequence comes from Rhipicephalus annulatus, assembly GCA_013436015.1. Lineage (NCBI taxonomy): Eukaryota > Metazoa > Arthropoda > Arachnida > Ixodida > Ixodidae > Rhipicephalus > Rhipicephalus annulatus. The sequence continues at coordinate 48,605 of WOVY01005966.1, read as the reverse complement.
CTTGTTATTGCTACGAAGTTGTCTGTCACTGGCACAGCTCTCTAGATAATCTTGTTGTGAAACGTAGGGCCAGACCTATCTCTTCCATTGCACAGTCATTCTCATTACAAAAATGGACTGTGTGAATAGTCGCTTCCTGGCAAACCACCCTCGTAGTGATCTTTTTAAAGTGTATCTACTTCAAAAGTACTGCCGTATGCCATGTGGAACTGCTAGAGCCGTTCGCTGCTATGTGGAACTTCTAGAGCTGTTTACTGCTATACAGACCTACAGCATCTGTTGTTAGCAAAACTGCCTTTCTAAACCTCCTTTTTATCGAGTTTTTTTTTTTCTTATCTACTTTTCACTTTACTACTTCGTATGCTTATGTATAGAAATTCTGTATTGTATACTACTGACAGTTCCTACAAGACAGCTAAAAATGTTTCTTTTTATCGAACAAGTCACTAGTACCAACTGACTCTATCAGACTAATTATTTCTGTATCAAACTTTTCCTATTTGCAATATGAAGGTCCTTTTCTTCTAATTGGTTCACGGAATGAGCGTCTTTTTATTCTATTGTCTATTAGTGCTCTATAGCTTATTACTGTTGCATGAATGCCTTTAGCCATTAATTATGCCACGTCATCTTCCTTTCTCCACTTTCTCTTGATTTAAGTTTCATCCCAGCTGGTATTACTGTTGCTTCACCTTTGTCCCTTAATTTCTATTGTAGTCAATCTGTTTATTGGAACATTTCAGGATAGATTGTGCTGCTGGGAAGTTCAATTGGTTCCCCACTGTTTTTGGTCGTGTGCGTGGTTGTTGCAACATTACAGTGGTAGTCAAGGTGATTATCAGTTTTGCACTCTGCTCCGAGTGCTACACAGGCAGTTCGTTTAGCTCCTGACGCTTGAAAGCACTTGCCGGGCATTACAAAACCTCGTCATTGTACGCAAACTCTCTACAGGTACGAAAGCTGCATGCACCACGCCTTGCCCGCTGTGCCCTGGAAAGCACTTCTCTGCGAGACGAAATTCTTTACGGCATGCCCCAGCTGGGACGCGAGCTGGGCCGCGGCCAGTACGGCGTGGTGTACTCAAGCGAACCCTGGGGCGGCCGGTCTCCTTGCGCTGTCAAGTCGGTGGTTCCTCCCGACGACAAGCACTGGAACGACCTGGCGATGGAGTTTTTCTACACCCGCAGTGTGCCCGATCACGACCGCATTGTCCAAATTCGGGGGTCTGTCATCGACCATAACTACGCCGGCGGGACCACGCCAGCCGTGCTGCTCGTCATGGACCGCATGCAGAAGGACCTCTACACGGCCTTGCGTGCAGGGCTCAGCTGGCCTGCAAGGCTAAGGGTGAGAGCAAGACTGATCTCGTGTACAGTAAGACCTTGCTACAGATATCGGAAGGCCCAGGTTGCTTTATATAATTTGTTGAATGCCAACCCAGTGAACTAGGCAGGGCATGCGGAAAGTACTGTTGTGGAAATTTTGAAAAGAAACTTCCTGCACATACTTTGCTATAAAATAAATGTGCCTTATGTTTCTTTGTATAAAATTGCTTAATTCACTTATAATAAATGATACTGCCACAAATAGTGGCATTACAATTAGCTATGCAGACCAACTCTCCAAAAGGTGGGACGAAGAAAAATGCTGGTGCTAGTGCTGGCAGTCAAGATTTGACACTGTGTGTTTTCCTAATCTTTTATTCCATGCACCTTTCAGCTGCAGATTTTGACTTCGAGTGCTTATTGTGAGAATACAGCATTTAAAAAATGTTAGTTCTGCCTGGTATGTTCAGAAAAACTAACTGTAGCCCCACCGCAGTGGTCTAGTGGCTAAGGTACTCGGCTGCTGACCCGCAGGTCACGGGCTCGAATCCCGGCTGCGGCGGCTGCATTTCCGATGGAGGCAAAAATGTTGTAGGCTTGTGTGCTCAGATTTTGGTGCACGTTAAAGAACCCCAGGTGGTCAAAATTTCCGGAGCCCTCCACTACAGCATCTCTCATATTCATATGGTAGATTTGGAACGTTAAACCCAACATATCAATCAATCTAGTTAACTGTATCTTTTAGACCTGATATTATTATAAGTAGGTCCGAGTGTGGAAAGGCAGTAACTGTGATAGCACTTGAAGGATTAACTACCAGTGGTTATTAACTTGCCACAAGTAATTAGAAAGTGCAGGTCAATTTGCAACATTGGATATGTCATACAAGTTTTCTTACTCTTAGAATGCTCTGCTCTATCACTTTAAAAGTAACTTGTACAATACTGTAGATATGGCAAGCACTTCTTAGTGTGTATAGTGGCTGTTCTACAGTACATTCAACCGCTTTCATTCCTTGCAGGTTGCACTGGATGTCGTTCAAGGCATCCGGTTTCTTCACAGCCAAGGCCTCGTCCACAGAGACATCAAGCTCAAAAACGTACTGGTAAGCGTGCACAACAAGCCAGTGTGAATGTTTTGCTTTAGTCAGTGGTGCAGTTGCAGGTGCTGGTTGTAGGCGCCACAGTTGATCTGCACACACACATGACAAATAGATTGGCACTGGCGACAATTTTTACTTGATTTCACGAGACGTGAGCGTTACGCCATCAACTTGTGCGATAGCTAAGATGACATGTTCACCAATATATAAGTCCGCTGAAGTGTATGTAATGCTACACATAATGTGTACTGTATAAACTGGGCATTCTGAGCATAGCAGCTGCATTTTCGGTGGAAGAAAAAATGTTTGAGGCCAGTCTTATTGGATATGTGCACATTAAAGATCCCCAGGTGCTCAGCATTTCCGGAGCCTTCCACTGGGATTCCCTCATAATCGTATCGTAGTTTTGGGACGTCAAACCCCAAATATCATTATTAATGTATATACAGTCGACGTCCAATTTACCGAACACTCGAGAGATTGCGAAAATGTCCAGAAAATCGGGCAGTCCAAAAAACGAATGCACGTAAAAACGCACATTTATTTGTAGGTATTTTATGCTGACGGATAGGGTAACGACCGGAGTACAAGATTCCCATTGCAATTCAGTCAATGCATTGTTTAGGCAGCTCTGAAAAGAGCCATTCTTGAAAAGAGCTCTGAAAAGAGTTCTGAAAAGAGCCTATTTTCTTTTGCACGGTGTTTCGCTTGCTCGCGATCATATCTTCCTCAATTTCAGTTGCATGTTGCCACTGTACATCGATGACAGTGTCATCAGTGCTCGCGTTGGCTGTGTAGGAGATTGCTCTTCGTTCTCAGTGTCGGAGTCGCCGGAATCCTCCGTAATTTGACGAATGATTTCATCATCGGTCAACTCCACACATAGCTCGATGTCCTTGCCAGTGTTGGCGAAGCCCTCAAAGGTTATCCCGGCTGGAATCGACACACTGGCAGCTCGCAGATTGTCCAAGGCAACATTCGGGGATTGCAGTGCGTCGCACATGCTGTCCACTTAATGCGAAACGGCCGTCTCTGCGTCGAGTGTGAAGCCCGCGTGGTGAAAACAGTTCCGCAGAGTCTCTTGCGTAACCGCCTTCCACGATTCTGATAGCATGCCGACAGCAGACTTGAGGTCAACAGCGTAGCTTTCCCCATCGAGAGCCTATGAGGGGGGCTTTGTGCGCTTCGAAAGCACAGACGAATACGAAGGAGCAGTCGGTGCCATCGCTGTAAATGGCGAATACGTTTGATGAAAAGCGCTGCACGAAACAGCTAGGAACTCGGTGGATGCTAAAGGTCAGGAAACGTGATCACTGATAATAGCACGCAGTAGCAAGCGATCAACCGCAGACACGACCCCAGAGCTGACAAAACATGTGAACGAACACTGTGACGTCTGGCTTGGCTAAGACACTAAGCTACGGCTGGCAATGGATTGACTCATGCGGTTTCGAGCTTACGGCAGCCGCAACGCGGTGTGACGGTTGGCGGCGTGAGGATATAAAAACAACCAGAATGGTGGCATCAGTGGTGACTTTGGGTCGGCGGTTAACAGCAAAAAGTCCTGGAAATAGGATGCCGCCCGAAGGCTATAAGCGTTAGAAATTTCCGACTTTTTAATACCTTAACCTTATGGGGAACTTGAGAGTGCCACAGATGAGTCTGGGAAATCGGGCATGTCCGGAATTTTGGCCGTCTGAGAAATCGGACGTCGACTGTACTGGGGAGTAAGCTACCTGTCGACCAATGCAGCCTCCATGCATTAGATGAATGGTAACTGATTTGTGACAACAGGTGTTGTGTTCCAGTGTCCATGAGTGACCCATGACCGTTTCTGCCGGCAGCTGGACAGGGCAGACAGAGCAAAGCTGACCGACCTGGGTTTCTGCAAGCCAGAGGCAATGATGTCCGGCAGCATTGTAGGTACCCCCATCCACATGGCGCCTGAGCTGTTCACGGGTCGCTACGACAACAGCGTCGACACGTACGCTTTTGGCATCCTTTTCTGGTACATCTGTGCGGGGCACGTAAAACTGCCCTACGTTTTCGAACAATGCCAGACCAAGGATCAGCTGTGGTCCTGCGTCAGAAAAGGTTGGTGCAAGTTTTGAGAAAGGTGTCTGTTCGAGCTAGTCTATCATCTAGGCAAGCCTGGGTGGTGCTGAATGAAGTCAGATGCTTAGCGAAGCATTTAGCAGCACAATTAATGGAGCTAGTTCATGCACATTATAGAAATGCTTAGAGTATGACTGCTACTTAGGGGAATGAGACCGGAAAGGAAGACTAATAGGTAGTGCAGCATTGCAAGATGTAGAAAGTGGTCTCAGATTGTGGTGCACAATTTGAGCTTGGAGTTCTCAGCCACTTTAATCTAGTCATTGGCATATATTTCAAATGTCTTGAAAAGCCTAAGGGTGCGCTTGCTCAAGTATGGGTTGCCACACAGTATGCTAGAAAGTGGTCTATTGTCTAGCACTGTGAGCTTCCATAAAGACTTGCACTAGGAGACTGGCAATAAAAGAACTTTCTTGCCCGCAGGTGCTCGACCTGAGCGGCTGCCTCAGTTTACAGACGATTGCTGGCGACTAATGGAGCAATGCTGGGCGAGCGACCCCCAACGGCGGCCGCTTCTTGGCGACGTGGAGCTCGTGCTCGAAGCCATCTCGCAGCAGCAGCAGGAAGCTGCACACACCCAGGAGAGCCAGCAGCTCTCGGAGAGCATCTGTTCAAGCCAGCAGCAGCAGACAGGCGGCTATGGCTACACCCCCTGCCGGCCGATTGTGCCCACCAAGGACAAGTACGAACTGGCCGTCCCAGTGTCCGAGCTCAGCGTCAGCACTGAGTGATAACCGCTTTGCCCTGCAACTACCACTCGCTTTCAAACCGTTCAGGAAGAGAGCTGCTATAGCGCGACGGGAGTGCGTTGAGGTAGTGCGGCCAACAAGGCAGGCAAGCAAATCGCGACGAGACCTGATTAAAAGCCAACTTTGCTGTTTGGTATGGGCATTCGCCTTGCCCACTGGCTGTTGGCTTCACTCACCTTCCCCTCGTTTGTGTTAGCAAAAAACAGGGCAGCTTGGCGAGAAGGCAGCACACTAGCAGCCAAAATGGACTGCACAGAACTGTGTGCATGCCCAGTCTTGCAGGAATGCTTCCATGACTGTCACTGGGGCCGCATTTTGACTTGCATTGAGTTTTACGTCAGCATGTCAGAGCAAACGACAACACATGCTCAGGTTCAAAACAGACCCTGACCTTGAGAGGTTGTGCTTGTTGACGATATGCAAAATGGTCCCTACGTACTAGATTGTCAGTAAATTCACTCGCTCTTGCTGCTTGCCTTTGCTGTGCAGAGTTGTGCGAAGTTATGAACTGGCTAGGCAAAGCTGTCACGTCCGAAAAACAGCACTGTCATTATTTCATAGAGCCACGATTTCATCATATACCCATCTTTATTACTGGTGGTGGGACCAAATGGCTCCCCTCTCGTGCTTTGCTGGCATCGCACTCCAAAAGATATGCACGACGTGCAGACTGTGTGTCACTGCCAAGCCTGCTTTCAGCACAGTATAACTACTATGCATGATTTGCTACTTGTGCTGACAAGTTGTCTGTGCGTTTTGGTGTCCAACTGGCGTGGCCTTGGGGAGATGCAGCTGGTCCCCAGCGCGACTCGCGTCGTGCATGTCATCTGGTTGCTTTACGGTATCGAGAAAGTATTCGACAGGCAAAGAAAATGGCGACGATAATGGCATGCATATGCAGGCAACTCTCAGAAGCTTGGACTTCTCGGTCTTTCTTGTTCTGGCTTGACTAACTTGGAGGCAGTTTATAAACCATTTGGTTTGGAAATCTTTGTTTCTTCAAGTGAGAAGCTTTTGTCGGAAAGACAAGTGAACACGTAGCAGTTCTCGTAGCGTGCAAACAGCGTTTGCGTTGTTGACTCAGTACTTGTCCGCAAGTGCTCGCATAATGGTGCTTTGGAAAACTTTGCTTCTTTTTCAGTCGTTAGACGCTAGCCTCTCAGTGAGGGCATTATCCTGATCTACTCGCGAAAGCTCATTCCCTCTACAATTCTACATTTCATCGATGCTTCACCCTCCCTCCCGTTGTTTTGGTGCCACACATTAATTTAAAATATCTTCACCTTGGACATGTTGGCTTCGACCATGCACTCTAACACGCTGCATTATCAATTAATTCTTTCCAGACTTGATTAGCTTGCTGTTTCTAGCTTTAAAAAATAAAATTAATATAGTAATATAGTGTATTTTTCTTCCTGTGCCTCCTCCATCAGGTGGAAATGCAGGAAGAATGCGGCGTTGCCAAGTGTAACAGGCATGCAGCGCCTTATGGCTTGTGCAGCCGACATTATTGAGCAGTGTCGAAACTCTCGAAGCTTGTTTGTTGCGTCCTAATAATAAAGGTAAAACAATAAAAACCAATGTTGATCACTTGCATGTGCTTGCCAGCTTGCCAAATTGTGCACTCAGGAATGATCTCGGCCAATGTTTCTCGCTTATCTGCGTTCTTGTGTGGTGCGCCTCGTCTTTACAGAGGCATGCAGACAAGCTGGGGTAGCATGACGCAAGCAACCGTGTGTGCCGCATGTTTGGTGGAAGCTGCTTATTCTGTCTGCTTGACGTGTGATTGGAAATTGTTTTACATACTCTCGTTGCATGTAGATGTGACGGGACGTCTCCTGACTTCCTGTTGCATGCAGGCTTGACGAAGTTTCAAACTTTTTTCTCAAACTCGGCTCTCTGGGTGGCGAAGGGAGACTTTTTGTGTAGCAGGAATTGTTCAGTGAACACACCTTCAGTCATTGCTTCCCCTAGTGCACACGTTCATGCTGGCAGCTATGCGTCATTTTTGCCCAAGCATGCTTGACAGAGGTCGACAGCTGTAACGTTTTCATTCTTTAAACTGTGAGCTACTGTTCACTAAATTGGTGAAGCCAAGCAGATGTTTCCGACGTATTTACAAACTCTCGTTGCTTCCTTAAATAAATGCAGGCAGCTTTTGTCAGGCATGACCGCATTTAGACACCCAGAGCTGCCAGTTTACTCAACTGAATCTGCACTAGTCGGTTGCGCTGGAGCTTTTATGGTAGGCTCGAATTTCAGCTCCCAGTGAGGAATTGTCACTTGTGCCAGCTAAATGTGTTACTCTGGCTTGCACAAGGAAGCTATCCGGTTCGCAAGCAAGCATCTTCAGGCAGGGCAATCTGCTGCCACAAGATACTTGCACAGCTGTTTCTACTAATAAGGCCACTCGAGATGGCTACTCTACAATAGTGTGGTTGTTACTATAAGTATGATGATTGCACGTTCTTCACTGAACAAGCCTGCTTAAAGAGACTGCATGTTACGCTTGTGACCAGCCCACACAGTGACACGTGCGTACTGCTTGCTGGGTGGGAGAGGCGGTTGAAGTTATATGCGGGTGTACCTATTTATTCTTTGCAGACGAGTACCTCCGAGAGGCGTCGATGCAGTGACCGAAAGTGCGGAGATGTTTATTGAAATATATGCCCACCACATGTGTTACTAGACGAGCCCACGATGTTTCTTCTGCCCATCTTTTGTCTTTCCATCGTAACCTTTTATTGTATTTTATTTCGCTTAATCTATTTGCCTGTGCGTTTGGCTAAACTGACATGAACTTTCCGCGCTTCTACCGCCCCCCCCTCCCCCCAACCATGACTAAAGCAGGTCTGCATGAAAGTTCTGCTTTCTTGTACAGAATATTCTTTTACATTTCGTGTACATAATGTAATAAAACTGTCAGTGTAGTTGTGTATGTATTTTATGTTGCTGGTTTTAAGTTCTAATGTTCAAATTTGTTATTAGTACATGTGGAAAAATTAAAAGGTGTGTGTGACATGTATACAAAATAAAGCATTCGAACATGTCTCTGTTGCGATCTGTTTTGATTTAGTTTTGAACTCTTCGTGGGGTTTTGAACTGTCTGGGTTTAAGATGAGACTTTCAGTAAGCAAGAGCTATTTTATCCCTGCACCAAGTTGCAAACTACTGTGCGAGAAGATTGATAGTACATCCAGCACCTTGACTGCAACAAAGGTTCCAAGGAAAAGTCAGTTTATGTTCAGCAACGCCACACTTGTACAGTTTTTTACTTGCAAATAATTTGGTACACTCGAATGTCCTACTTTGGGGATGTGGGAATATTCGAAATTTCAAAACTTTTCAGGTAGTGTTTGCTATTCAATTTGCTCTGCTAGTTTCACTATTCAAACTGTTTGAACTTCCCAAAGACATGCATTCAACATCCACTTTAAAGTGTGCTCTTCAGAAGGGACCAGTAGAGACTGGTTGTGCTATCTCGGAGGAGGTCTGCAGGAATTCCTTACGATGCCGCAGCCGCCAACGCATGCTGGATTAGCCGGCTTTGGTCTTTTGGCTCGGAGGCACGCAAGAAGGGCTCCCACGACTCTGGGAGAAATCAAGATACGACCACCACCGGCCCCTTGAGATTTTCAAATGCTACACCTAGTCGCATCCCTGAAGTGTGCCAAGACAGCCTTTCAAGCTTCTTTAGACTCTCAAATTTATTGGCTCAATGAAACAAGTTCAACATGGCGATGATGGATGTGGCAGAGGTGGGGGCTCAATGCTGGTTTGGGCTCGAAATTTGGACAGGAAGTCGGGACAACTCCGATGCCAAAGATTTTTTTCGCATCCAAAATTGTAGATACGGTTTCATACATTGATGTCAACGAGACAGAATTGGAACTCCCAACTTAAAAAGCACACCCCTGTTGTCACACTTGTTGGGCTTCCACAGAAGTTTAAAGAGGAGGAGAGGCTGAGGGTGTAGCTTCTTTGCCTGTTGCGTGTGAAGTGTTGTCACAACACTTAGGTTGCACTAAATCATGTAAATAAATACAAGTAGCTCTCTGCATTTCCTCATCTTCATAAGACAACTATGAAACACCACCCCACAAATGCTTCATCAACAGAGTGAAGAGAAACACTTTTATGTTGCTCTCTCATAAGAATATGCTTAGAAATTCTCTCCAACTTATTTTTTTTTCTAATTTTTCTAAGTATTTGCAAGTCTAATCTATTTGATTCGCACTTCAACAGTCGAATTCGCTTCGAACCAAACATTTTGCTATTCCCACAGCTCTGGTTTCATTCCAAATGCGACATGAGGAAACATCAGGTTTACCCTGACGCCCGGCCCAGTGCCACCCTAAGAAAAAGACACCACAAATGCAGAACACAATTAAAATTATGGCGCCAGAAACCTTTTGCAAAGAACGCAAAACCTTTGTAATCAACTGCCAAACTAGGAACAGAATGGCATTGCCAATGCCAACATTTATCATCTGTACTCCAATGACAACTTATCCTTGCTGCATGGCTGTTCAAGCAGTACGTGACAGTGCTCCGAAAATGGTGTTAGTCTGTTTATTGACTCAATTATAGTATGTACAGTCAAGAGTGAGCGATCGCAGCACTTGATACACCTACAACAGCACAGGTCTACAATGCACTTCCTTTTTAGTGTGTTCACTTCCTGGCAGTCTTGGGTGGCACCCAAGGCTGAATTTTGGGGCGGACGGTGCTGTAGGGCATGTAGGCGTCCTTGGTGCCCGTCATGTTTTCTGTGTGCGGGGCAAGCCACTTGTACTGCGGAGGAGGATTCTTGGTGGGTGGCAGGTCGGTGATGTAATGCAGCCAGCCGTGCCTGCAAGAAGCAAATAACTACGACTGGCAAACACTTTCTCAGTCTTCGCAAACATCAGCCACCCTCATTGCCTGTATGACTCTGCCACGGTGGTCTAGTGATGGTGGTGGTCGGCTGCTGACATGAAGGCAGCGGCATTGAATCCCAGCCACATTTCGTCTCTATCAAGGATGATTTGTCGCTTGCAACCAATAATGCGGACGCAGAAATTGGTGAAAAAAAAAACAAGCTCTTTAATGCTACTGCATTAAAAAAAAGACATCTTCGGTATGACATACTTAAAGAGCACTGACACAAAAATTTTCCGTCTTGCTTTTTTTTAGTGCAATAGTTAGCTTATGATCCACTTATCACGGCTAGAAACCTCGTTTACACGAGTTCATGACTCATTTATTTAGAGACTTTTTTACAGCATTCCGTTTCAGAGAGCACCAAACTAGGCGGGAGCAGTTTCGGGGGCAAAGCGAGCATGGCTGGCCACGTAACCACACAAACCTGTGACGTGGGTGCCCCGCACAAGACCGGGCACTGCACTGATGGCCGGCAGACGCGAAGCCGCCGGCATGGAGGAGGAAATCGCAGATAGCGAAAGGCGCGTGCCAGCAACCAGCCAACAGAAACTTGTGACGTAGGTTTGTTTACATTGCCCCTGCGTTGATGTCGTCGCGAGGGGCTCCACATCTCGTTCAGTCGCCCACTCTAAAATTTATTTTAAATATGTTCTTGGCTATATTTGCCTTTGATATCTCATAGATGTTTTGTGTGTCCCCACATAAATTTACCTAGCTCATTATCTTGCCTTACAAATTTCTTGTCGGTGCTCCTCTAAACTAATTCGTTACACAATTCCTGGCTACATCAATAATGTTGGCTTACACATTACTTTAGTGCACAGTTTTGTATTCAATAACTTGCATCCCATAATTTGTCTTGGGTTTTTTATGACTACTGAAGTATGGCACAAGCTGTATTCTGTGCATCTGCTAAGGTATTGATCAGAAAGTTTATCAAGGTTCATAGAGACTTCTTTAAAAAGCTGAATGCAGATGTTTGCTTGATAGGAATCTATAATATTATGAATATTGCAGTGCATGACTACTTCAGTATATTTGGCGTAATTACTATAAGAGTTAAGTAAACAGCTTATCTACGTTGGCTTCATGATCGGTACGCCATTCTTACCATTCACTCGGCACCTGGCTACCATCGTAGTCTAAGTAGTAGTAGTCTGCATACTCCACCCAGCGATTGCGACCTGTAGAGCATGAGACAACGGGAGTTTTTCACTTCAAGAAAATGTGGGCGACTAGGGAAACATCCATGCGAGCAGTACCCACCAAAGAAAAACCTGTTGTCCTCGTAGTACTTGTTCCCGTACTTGTCAACGCCAACAAGAGTGCCCATTCGTAGATCATCCATTCTAGAAGAGATAGAAAAAAAAACATAACTACTTAATGAAGGCTAATTAGCCGAAAGGCTGAAAAATCGCGTCTAAAAGCATACTAAGAAACAAATGCCACAGCACGGTTCACAAGGACCAAATGACGGACTAGTTGTGGTATGTGGAAATGTGCAATTCACAGTAAATAAGTGATAAGTGGCCCACACAGTGGTCAGCTCTGAGGGTGCAAATCTGGCTCATTACGGCGTACAATGAAACTGATCGTACACTGTGCCAGTATCCGCACAGCACACAATAAACAATTTAACGCTACAGCACATGAAATGCTGTTCAATGTTTTGTTTTTGCGTGGCCTTTTTAAATCATGATATTTGTTGTCATTCCCAAGTAGGTTTGGCATAAATGTTCCTCTTGACAGGCCTGGTTGGCGCATATGTGACACCATTTAAGAATGAAAAAAAATTAAGCACCGTCTTTGTTCTTGGTGCAGGTGACACTGTCATGACGACGTTCGAAACATTCGTGACGTTCTCAAAAACGCGTGCTGCAATGCAATAACTTCGCTAGTAAATCGAACTTCTATTCAAGCGGCCCCGTACGAGACAGCAATATACGGGATGGTGCTCAACAGCGCTACCTTCTCAACACGATCTGGTACACTGAGTACAAGTTCTTTTTAAATTTGTTTGGACAACAAATGCCCGAGACCTACATTTGTAAAAAGGACCTCTCCTTTCCCCTGAACTTTAGTGGGGCGGTCCGACTTCATTATCGGTGTGCACTGCTTCGCTGCTACTGCAGCTACCAGCATGGGCTTACGTTGCCACCAAAAGCAGACGGGTAGTCCGTTTCCCGACATAGATGCATAGAAAAGCATCAACACTGCAATCATCAGCGCACAAGGAAAAATATCACAACTTGGGTGACGGTTAAATCGGGAACCTGGGCCAAACGAAACTTGCTTCTTTTGACCTTCGTGCGCACCGTGTCAGACGAAAGCAACTGCGTCTTACCTAAAAAGCTTGAACGCAGACTTCGCTATGCCACCGTTGTGCTTGATGATAGCCGAGAGCCGCTGAAGCTTGTCTAAACCGAAAAACGAAGCCATCGTCGGAGATAAGTTAATCGTCAACGCAATCACTTCGGCCCGGGAGCCCAAGAAGCCATAAGTATGGTGGCATAAGTGGCAAAACTCGGCAGTGCGGAGTACTTGCGAAGCCACATCAACGCACTACCTAGCAACTGCTATCTTGCAACGCTAGTACTCAAAAACTAACAATAAACGTAAATTTAATATTTCGAAGTAAATTTTGTAACTAAATTTGACATTCTAAATGGAAAAAGCTCTGCCGCTTTGACTTCGAAACTGTCAGCTTAACGACAACAGCATTACGGCGCAAATTAATGGCGGGCGGCGTGGTTCAATGTTCAATTACGGGAAATTGGTTGACAACATCAGAATCAAGGTAATTGCGTCGAACATATTTTGAGTTGTGTGCATGGAATGGTGCGTCTGTCTAAACATTTGCTATGTAAAAAACGACCGAGACTCGTTAGGTTTCGTTCTATGCTATCACGTAGGTTCGCTGGCACGCGTATGGGCTGAAGGCGTCTCGCGATGAACTTCGCAACGAGTTGCGTCGAATTGCTGCACGATGATTCCCCCAACGTTCCCTGCTGCGAGCACGGACCCGGGCTGCTTTATAGACGATTGGGAGTTTCCGGCAAAAATGACGGACGCCCTTTCTACGCCTGCTCGGCGTGTCGGCGACGCAAGGATTGCCCGTTCTTCCTCTGGAAGGAGCAGGCGTCGCGCTGCGGCAACTCCGAGTGGAACGCGGTGAAGCGGCGGGTCTTGCCCGACTCGACGCACACTCAACTGCACGACAAATACCTGGAGCTGCTGAAACGCGAGCCGTGCGAGCGATACTTCTGCTGCCGCACGCTGCTGTCGAAGAAGGACTTGAAGAAACACCATTCGGGGCACTCGTTCACGAACCCAGTTTCGGACGAAGACCTGAGGCGACCCAGCCGTCTCCTGCACGCCGATCTTAACAACGCCACGAAGGCTCAGTACTTCTTCTCGGACTCCACTGCTCGTTTCGTCCTCGACACGTTAACGCGATTGGGCTTCGATCGCGTCATCTGCGTGGGGACGCCGACTTTGCACGAACACTTCAGGAACGAGCATCCCGAGGTGAAATCCTTGCTTCTGGACATCGAGCAGGCGTACGAGCAGTTCTACGGCCCCGACGAGTTCTGCTGGTTCAATATGTTCAACAATTTCTACTTTCGCGGCGAACCATCGGAGGCGGTGGTCAAGGACAGGTTGCTCACCGACCGCCGCTGCGCCGTGGTGGTCGATCCTCCGTTTGGAGGATTGGTGGATGCCGTCGCGAGGACGCTAGAACATCTCACCGAGCAGGCAGCCACTCTGGACTGTGAGCTCAAAGTGTTCTGGTTCTTTCCGTACTTTAACGAAAAACGCATCATAGCATCCTTGCCACGACTGCGCATGTGCGACTATGCCGTCGACTACGAGAACCACGCGGATTTCACCAGTGACGGTGGCAAGCGGGCCAAGGGGTCGCCCGTGCGAATCTTCACCGACGTGCCTCTGGCACAGATACCGCTACCAGAGGGCGCCGGCTACAAGTTTTGCGGAACGTGCGACCGGTGGGTGGCCCACCACAATGAGCACTGCACCGTCTGCAACAACTGCCCGTCTAAAGACGGCGGACCTTACAGACACTGCGAACTTTGCGGCGTGTGCGTGAAACAGGCGAACGAGCACTGTTCCACGTGCGACAGGTGCCTCCCACCAGGACACGACTGCCAGTCAAAGGGCATCACTTGCTTCGCTTGCAAGCAGTCCGGCCACAAAAGCACAGAGTGCACACAGAGAACTGCAGCAGAGCGTAAGCATTTTAAAAGGAACTTCAGTGGTAAGGTTTTTCGATGCAAAAAGAAGAAAAAGTGCCGTTAGTGTTCTCTCATTGGCTCAGAGTCATTTCGTTAGGAGCCTCAAAGGTGAGGTAATAATAAACACACCCATAAAAAGACAAAACTGCAGGATGCATTTCAAGATTCTGCTGCGACCAGTAATGTTTGTACATAAAGAGGTCTTGGTACTAATTGTGTAAGACTACTGTTGGACGCATGATGCTTGACGTCCACACTGTAGTGTTCAAAATGCCTTCAGTGAAATGGTGAGTGAGTGCGTTGAAAGCGGGAAAAATGGAAAGAGTAGAAGATGCATATAAGTATGATGTGGCACATCATATAGGCAGTGACACTTCATATGTCAAACCATTGTTAGGGAGCTTGCACGGACAGCGACGTGCCCAGCAATTTTTTTCTCAGAAGCGACCAGGGCTTAGAGCAGTAGTAGACCACCGCATGGGCCTGGGCCAGCCCGGGCCGTCTGAAGCATTTTCAGGTGCGCTGGGCTTGGGCTTGAAAGTGCAGGCTTGGGCCGCGGCTGGGTCCGGTCTTTTTGTGTCATTGGGTGTTAATTTATGCATATTTTCTATCTTCGTTTTACAAAGAAGCGTGAAACGTTTTACATGGAATAGCATCAAGTATGGTGTATAGCAGCTTAATTATATAATTGTTACCTTTCTGTGACAAAATTAGAATATGATTGATTTATATTTCATCTGCTTTTGGAGGCTCTTCACCATATAAAAATATTAACGCTTTTTATCTTGCTGCAACTAATCATTAGTCGGGAACCTCTTGTAAAAAAGTGTGTAATTGATGTTTCCAATGCGAGTGTAGATAAGAGCAAATAAAATGTGCCGGGCTTGCTTCTATCCAATTTCTCATGTTAGTTATATACTTCTTTTAGATTACCAAGGCTCCTATTTTTATTTTCACTATACTGTTATTGTAATGACTTGCCATGTGCCACATAGGCATCATTTGATTAATATTCACTGGTATACGATTACGTGGCACGCCATACTGGGCCTAGATCAATTTTCACCACCTAGAGTGCTTTAACGTACACCTAAAGACAAGTACACAGGTGTTCTTGCATTTCCCTGTCATCAAAGTGCGGCCACCATAGCCGCAGGAATCGCACCCGCATTCTAGGACTTAACAGCGAAACAGATTAACCACTGAGATACCACCGTGGGGAAAACAATATTTCTATGCATGTACACACTGGATTTTTCGTCCGCTACAAATCACAAGACGTCATTAATGATTAATCAACTAATATCTTCTAGTGGGCCTAAGTAGGGCATAGTTCTGAACATGTGCCCCCTGGGTAAGTTTAGTATGAGCTCCAGGGCCTGGCCTTGAAACCAGTCCAGGGCTGGGCTTGGGGCTTCACAAAGTGAGCCCGGGCCAAAAAATCGGGTCCGTCCAGGGCTCTATGCAGTAGTGCAGTCGTGTTTGCGAGTACAGGCGTAGCTCACATGCGCAATGTCAGTGTTACCGAAAAACTACGCCGCAACACTGCGCCAAAAAGACCACAAGCTGTACGAAGAAAAGACGAGACTTTGTGGACTTGACCCATACACGCTTTGTACGGGCGACTGTGTAAGCGACATGGGACCACACGTCAATAGCTCTGACATTCACGAATTTCTCGTTCAAAAGACAATGTTTATTACCCAGTAGCTGTTGAAGTCGAGAAAGGTCCTCAAGGGCCACAACTTTGTGCCGATCGGCTGGGTGCGGGAGTCATGTGAAGAAAGTCTCCGCCAATACCGTGATCGTCGTCACTCGAGTAAGACATGTCAAGTAATTCGATTTGATCTTGCCATAGATGCTAGTGTTTTTTTCTGTCCTGGTTAACCACACCTGGAACGTTAAGAAGCGCCTCGTCGACGTCTGGTTCATGGGCCAGAGTGAAAGCGAGGTCCTTGCCATGCACTGCACATGCATGGCCGGAAACGGCGAAGCATCATCGCATCCTCCTGCACTGTTGTTCTACATGGAATACGGCATATGTGCACGAGAGATTAGCACTCCGGCACAGACTGCCCCAACAGCTGGCTTCTTCCGTTCGTCAGAAAATTCATGCATGACCAGTGACTACTTAGTTTCCTCGGCAGTGAAGAAGCGTCATCTTGATGGATAAGTGAACGCTGTCACATCATAAAATTTACCTCCACAGCCATTGGCTCCAGCTGCTACAAAAGAGGAATAGAAGAAATTTTTCAGTCCTCTGATTGAATCAGGGCATCGACCTGTAGCAGCAAGCACAAACCCGTGTTACAGCGATCTTTATGGCTCTTGCACCCAACCACTCGTCACAAAGTTGTGGCCCTCCAGGGCCTTTCTCAACTTCAACCGCTTCCGCCTAATAAAACTCATTCTTAGAACGCAAAATTCGTGAATATTGGAGCTATGGACCTTTCCAGAAATCGCAGTGCCGCGCCTTCCTCTGGTGGATCGGCGCTGGGGCATTATGGGAGAGCGGAGACGGTGGCCAGAGCAGACGACGCTTTCCCGCTTTCGCCTGCTTTCATCGCGTGCCGCGAGTGGTTTCGGCTGGTGTTAGAAGCTGCTATTGTGAAGAAACGCTTCCTCTGATCGCTCTGACTTTCGTTCACGCATACTAGACTGTGTTGTTCGTCACAAATAACCGTAATCATCACTAAACACACCGAATAAGGAAAGTAGCGGACACACTTGCTCGGTTCTGATATGTGATAATACATGAAAGTCACTGGACGTTTCATTCATTGCTTACCCGCTACGGTGGTCTAGTGGCTAAAGCACTCGGCTGCTAGCCCGCAGGTCACGGGGTGGAATCCCGGACGCCGCAGTCGCATTTTTGATTGCGGCAAAAATGCTTTAGGTTCGTGTGCTTGAAATTCTGGAGCCCTCCACTACGGCGTCTCTCATAATCGCGTGGTGGTTTTAGGGTGTTAAACCCCAACTTTTATATTATTCGTTCATTGCTTGTTGCTACTTCATCGCTTCGATGTTTGTGGTGCTGCAGCTAAGTTGGACCTTTGTTATATGTGTCCTCACTGTGATTACGGGGCAGGGATTTTACACTTGCCATTTACCCTGTAATTAACTGCGCGAATCTATTGAAGCGGGAGACTTAGATACCTCGTTATAAACTCACAGGGTCCCATATTCATCCGCCTAAGATAATTTGATAGAGAAGGCTATCTTCTTTTTCTTCTCAGTCGATGTACTGATCCTACCCAACTAGTCTATGACTGTCAGCAGAGTTTTGCCATGGGTGCGAACCCACGTTGCGTCGCGACTGTCGGAGAGCACTGGTGTAGCTTGGGCGTGGCCAGGTGCCAGTGTGGCCTGAAGGGGGCCAGTGCCCCTTTTGCACCCCCCGGCCGACACCCCAGCCCGCCATCATTCACACCACTCTTTGAAAACTTGCGTTATCTAACGAGGTTTGCACTGCCTTCAAAAACAGAGGCAGTGCGAAATTAATACTGCATTGCCTCCATGATGAAAGCACATTGGACCAATCTCAGATGTCATGCGATACCGTGAAGCCACGTGATGGTTTGATGACCTCACAACTTTTGGCGATGCCTGACGTCATTTATGCTGTCATCACGCGGTGGTTTTTTCTATCACTTGACGTCGCCGACGCGGGACGCAAGCGGTCGGGTTTCAAGTTTTGATGAGACATCTGAGGTTTTAGCCTAAAAACAAAAATTGACCGTTGGTGGCTTTGGCATCCCGCGGTGTTGTCGTCAACAAGAGTGATGCAAAAATAATCGAATGATAGTGTCACCACACGACGTCATTGTGACATCACAGATCACCAGAATATGTAAGGTCACCACGACGGTCCCATGATCACGTCATGAGACGACATCATCGCTTTGCACTGCTTTGTTATTGTGTGAACGGCCCACCAATCACGGAGCCTGAGCAGAACCAGGTGAGGCGCTGAAAGTTTAGAATGCCTCCAGTCCTAAATCAGTACAAAGCCACTTTAGACGTAGAAAACATTCGCAGGGAGGGGCGGGGGACCAATAAATTGACTGATCAAAAAGAAACAGACGGCTGTCGCCTTCAGGTTGCCTTGGGTGAATGCATAAGAAACCCTGCGAGTTTTGTGTGTGTGTGTGTGTGCGCTGTTACGTAGTGTTTATTTTGCTGTTTACTGCATGGTTATGTTCAATCGCATCTGCTTTTTATTGACCATAAACGTAGAGGCCTTACCTAAGTTTGCTGCGCGCATCTCTCTCTCTCTCTCTCTCTTTTTTTTTTCACTGTGTCTAGGCAAAGAGCGCTAGCTGTAGTTTCATGATTATCCATACAAAATCTACACTCGCCGTCAGTTTCTTTCACATTGTCAGATTATATAAGCGCTGCTGTGGCCGTCTATACCTTTCCCACACTGAATGAAGCTTTCACCATTGCTTTTAAAGTCATTCTGGCCATTAACAGCCTTCCACAGCAATGTTTTCTGGCTTAAACCATCTATTCCCAGATCATCATCATCAGCCTGACTACGTCCATTGCAGGACAAAGGCCTCTCCCATGTTCCGCCAGTCAACTCGGTCCTGTGCTTGCTGCTGCCAATTTATACCCGCAAACTTCTTAATCTCATCTGCCCACCTAACCTTCTGTCTCCCCCTACCCCGCTTCCCTTCTCTGGGAATCCAGTTGGTGACCCTTAATGACCAGCGATTATCCTGTCCATGTGCTACATGTCCGGCCCATGTCCATTTCCTCTTCTTCATTTCAACTGCGATATTCTTAACTCTAGTTTGTTTCATAATCCACTCTGCTCTCTTCTTGTCTCTTAAGGTTACACCTACCATTCTCCTTTCCATTGCTCGTTGCCTCATCCTCAATTTAAGCTGAACCCTCTTTGAAAGTCTCCAGGTTTCTGCTCCATAGCTAAGTACCAGCAAGATACTGCTGTTGTCTACCTTCCTCTTGAGGGATAGTGGCAATCTACCTGTCATAATTTCAGAGTGTTTGCCAAATGTGCTCCACCCCATTCTTATTCTTCTAGTTACTTCAATCTTGTGGTTCGGCTCCGCTGTTATTACCTGCCCTAAGTAAACATAGTCGTTTACAACTTGAAGTGCACTATTACCTATCTCGAAGCGCTGCTCCTTTCCGAGGTTGTTGTACATTACTTTCGTTTTTTGCAGATTCATTTCAAGACCCACCTTTCTGCTCTCCTCGTCTAACTCCATAATCATGACTTGCAATTCGTCCCCTGAGTTACTCAGCAATGCAATGTCATCGGCGAAGCGCAGGTTACTAAGGTATTCTCCATTAACTCTTATCTCTAACTGTTCCCATTCTAGGCTTCTGAAAACCTCCTGTAACAATGCGGTAAATAGTGTTGGGGAGATTGTGTCGCCCTGCCTTACACCCCTCTTGATTGTATTCTGTTGCTTTCTTTATAAAGCACTATGGTAGCAGTTGATCCCCTGTATATTTCTTCCAGGATGTGTATATATACTTCGACGCCCTGATTCCGCAGTGTCTGCATGACTGCTGATATTTTTACTGAACCAAACGCCTTCTCCTAATCAATGAAGGCTATGTATTGTGGTTGGCTATATTCCGAGCATTTCCCTATTACCTGATTGATAGTATGAATGTGGTCGATTGTTGAGTAGCCTGTTCGAAATCCTACTTGTTTCTTTGGTTGATTGAATTCTAATGTTTTCTTTACTCTGTTAGCAATTGCCTTTGTAAATAGCTTGTATACTACGGAGAGCAAGCTGATAGGCCTGTAATTCTTCAAGTCCTTGTCATCTCCTTTCTTATGTATTAGGGTAGTGAGTGCTTATTAGCACCGTAAGAATGTTCATGCTGCGCAATTTTTTCTTTTGAATATGCCTGAGGCGAGTTCTTCAGATGTTTTGTCCTTGGCCTTTTTGGCAAAGGTCACAGGAACTGTTGTATGTGAGGCCGCCAGCCATCAACCACGGCCAGGCTTCCAAGACGCTGCGACTGTGACTGACGCGCTTGAGGACGACGTGCCCGGTCCGTTTCGGACGGGGCTCACCAGGCATCCAGCGCCTGCGGTGGGGCAGTCTGGGGGGTGTTTGCTGGAGGCGGCCATCAATTGTGCAGACCTGCACTCCGGCCCTCCGGACTGCATGCGGACTGCTGGAGGTCATTGCACGAGCACAGGTGTCCCGTCCAGTGCTCCGGGCGAGCCCACGCTGGCTGGGTTCCACCACCGCCATTCCCCAAAGCCTTTGCCTCCGGACGGCAACGGCCAGACGTGTGTCCACAATGCCAGCTCGTTCTAATTCTCGCGCAGCTCGAGCTAGCATCAGCTGCGCGAGAGGCGCGGCGCGGTGATGAAGAAAATGATGGTGATGATGATGGCACTACATATGTTTTGGGCAGCTTGGAGAGGCAGATCTATACAAACGACAAATCACTAAATTAGCATAATTATAAACTGTAATGAAACAAGAGATCACGGGAGCTGAAACAATAAAATAGAGTATTGTGTGAATTGTGCACACTGATGTACACTCATTCCATTGTATATTTCTTCCAATTGTTAACTAGTCATGACCTTTTATGCAGTCAGGTCCAAAATTCTTAAGTTGATTTCCAACTCACAGTCGTGGAAACAGAAACTACGCAGAGACAGCAGGTTTTGCGCTCTTTGAAAGAAAATACTGCATGCAAAGTATCCGCTGTGCGGACGTGCTGTTAGCTGGTTTTTAGTACACTCAGCGTCCCAAGAGCAAACTCTCAGACGCATCATTTGAAACCGGCAATTAGTATTCAATTATGCACAGCCTAGTGGGGCTCGAACTCATTTATTAAGGGTGGAATTTTGACATTATCATTCACGAAGTGCATGGTCTTGCACTGCGTATCGCGCGAAAACATATCAGCAGTGACAGTCCCTGACATAAAGTACTAATTATGAAGCAGTATGGTCATACTGACAATAAAATAAATGATAAAAGCTTCCGCTACGCGTAAATACGATACACGAAGCACAGGGGACTCGCCACGAAAGCCAAGAAAAATTTCCAGTTCTATGGGCTGTGAAGAAAAAAACGCATCGTTGGCAAGCAACATCACCACCGCTTGGGTACTGGGTTCTGAGCTTCTCTCGCTCGCTTCTCTCGTTCTGAGCTTCTCTCACTGACATGGCCAAAATGTGGTATAACCACAAAAATGACATTAAGACGTGGTCCATCTTCAAAACGTCGTTTGCTGACGTTTTTGGCCGACCCGCTGTCCGCAAGTCCAGAGCCGAACAATGCTTGCGGACTCGCGCACAGAAGCCATCGGAATCGTTCACCAGTTACATCGAAGACATTATTGGTCTTTGCAACCATGTGAACACTGCCATGCCAGAGTCGGAGAAGATTCAGCACATCCTCAAAGGGATAAATGACGGCGCATTTCAGATGCTTCTGGCCCATAATCCTGCCACCATTGCGGAACTTCTCACTTTATGTCAGTTTCGACGAGCCATTTTCCTCACACGCCAACTCGCTCTCCAGTCTTACTTCTGTTCCCAATCACTCACCAACCCTGCAAGAGATTAAAGACTTTCTGCGTGAAGAATTAGCTCGGCAACTGTCGTTGATTCCCCTCACACAGCAGTCTCCGTCCTCTCGTCTGCCCTCACCACTCCGCGACGTTATTTCCCAAGAGGTAGCTCAGGCTGTTCCCGTCGCTGCCCACCAACAGCCTGAGGCCATGCCTGTTCTCTATGTGCCAGCTATGCAGCCCGTGGCCGCGCCTCTTACGTATGCCCAGGTGGTACGCAGCAAACCCCGCCAGTAGCATTTGCCACCCATGTCTTCACTTGCTCCCCACTCCGCCCCTCTTTCGACAACTTGGGCCGCACCACCAGTCAGCAATTCCTAGGGCACTCCTGACAATCGACCGGTCGGTTACGCCTGCGGTACTCCAGAACACGTGGCACGATATTGTTGCCGTCGCTTCCAACAACTCCATGACGCTACTCGGCTGTTACCGTATGACCCGCAACCCATGCACCTACCTGCTCCCTATCCCTCACCACAGTATGGCTACACTAACCTACCCAAGTCTCAGTCACCCCAGCCCCCATCTCAGACTCACTCTCCCCGTCTCCTCGCAGGCGATCACTGTCCCGAATGCGTCCCCGACTTGCTTCCTCTAACCGGGAAAACTGAACGCCGCAGTTCCAGAGGCAAGAACTGCGCCGTCGTCGAAATGCCCAAGTCCTCGCACTATACCTGTTAACGTCGTCGCCATATCTGTTGATGGTGTTTCTACCTTTGCCCTTGTCCACACAGGTGCTGCCGTCTCTGTTATAGCCACCCAGCTCTGCCGCTCCCTACACAAAGTGACCACGCCGCTCTCTGGACTATCACTTCGTACGGCTAGCGCACAACCAGTTCGACCTCTCGGCACCTGTACGGCCCGCATATTCATCCAAGGCTCTCTGTACGTTGCCGAGTTCATCGTCCTTTCGGTATGCTCGCATGGCATTATACTCAAGTGGGACTTTCTGTCACATCATCATGCCGTTATCGACTGTGCACGGGATGAAGTTCAATTTTCGCACCTGTCTGACGAACTTTTGCACGAAACTCTTGAGCGGTTGCCGAAACTCGTCGTGCGTGAGGACACTGAAATTCCGCCAGCCTCTCTAGCCATTGTCCCTGTTTGCTCCAATGACCATAGCGATGCTACGGTAATGTTTACACCTTCTGACATTTTCATGAGCTTCAGTGCTGTTTGTTAGCCTTTCGCTACACTTGACGTCACTGCTGGCCGAAGCAATATTTTCGTCCACAACCCCCTTCCTGCGCCGCTTACGCTACTTGCCGGCGAATGTCTCGGTCGAGTGGAGTACCTTGATTCTTCTTTATTCCTTAACATGCCAGACAAATCGTGCAATAGTGCCTCGACCGAACTTTATGCCTTTTCCCCACTGGAATGCTCGTCGAGTGACATCTTGTCAAGTTCCATTGCCAACACCTTAAGTGCTCAAGAACCCGCAGAGCTTTTTAATCTCCTCCAGCACTTCGCGAATTTATTCAACGTTTCTCAGCCGAATTTGGGTCGCACTTCTGCAGTGCACCACTACATTGACACCGGTTCGCACCAGCCATTGCGTCAAAGACTGTACCGTGTCTCTGCTGCAGAACGTCACGTCATCAACGACCAGGTCCAAGAGATGCTACGCTGTCGCGTTGTTCAACCATCGCACAGTCCTTGGGCATCTCCTGTGGTTCAAGTGCGAAAGGATGGATCGATTCAATTTTTCGTCGACTATTGGCGATTAAATAAGGTGATACGGAAAGACGTCTATCCATTACCGCGCATCGACGACACCCTTGACAGCCTCCAAGAAGCCGAATACTTCTCCTCCTTAGACTTATGATCTGGATACTGGCAGGTTTCTATGGCAGAAGCTGATTGCCAGAAAAATTCGTTCATTACACCAGATGGCATGTACGAATTTAACGTAATGTCTTTTGGGCTTTGTAATGCTCCTGCCACGTTTGAATGACTCATGAACAACACACTGCGTGGACTGAAGTGGTCTGTGTATCTAAGGGTGCGAGAGCTGTCCATATTAGGGCACATCGTGTCCAAACATGGTGTTCTACCCGACCCTGCAAAACTTCGAGCAGTCGCTGAGTTCCCGGAACCTACTACACTGAAAGAATTGCACAGTTTTGTCGGACCATGCTTGTACTTTCGGCGCTGTTAAAAAAGCGCCAGAAGTACGGAATTTTGCGTCGATCATGTCACCACTGACCAGCCTCCTACACGGTGACGCAGACCTTTCATCCTGGTCTCCTGACTGCGACTTCGCGTTTGCCACGCTCCGTAGCCTGCTAACATTTCCTCCCATTCTTCAGCAGTTTGACCCAACAGCTGCAATGAAGTCCACACAGACGCTAGCGGTGTTGGTGTTGGTGCTGTCCTCGCCCAACGCAAGCCGGGCTACTCCGAATACGTCGTCCCTTATGCGAGTCGCACGCTCCCTAAAGCTGAGGCCAATTACAGCGTCACTGAAAAGGAGTGCTTAGCGCTAGTGTGGGCGCTTTGCAAGTTCCGCCCTTATTTCTACGGTCGCCCATTCGACCTGGTAACGGACCACCATGCACTTTGTTGGCTCGCCACATTGAAAGATTCTTCTGGCCGCCTAGCTCGGTGGGCACTGCAAATCCAGGAGTATGACATTCGCGTCATTTATCGCAGTGGACGCAAGCATTCTGATGCCGACGCCCTGTCCCATTCGCCTTTACCTCTCGACTCGGGCTGCGGAACCGCTGGTACCAACTTTGTCGCATCTCTTGATTTCGACTCCTTTGCCAGTGAACAACACAAGAACCCATGGATCGCTTCCCTTTTTTACTGTCTCTCTGGATCGTCGACCACTGCGGTACCACGATCTCTCCGACGTCAAGCTGCTCATTTCGCCATTTGTGAACGGCTGCTATACCGACGCAACTACGCCCCTGAAGGTCGTAAGTGGCTCTTGGTTGTCCCCCACAGCTTGCAATCACAAATATGCGCCTCCTTTCACAACGATCCCCAATGTAGCCATGCTGTAGTTTTCAAAACTTACGAACGCATTCGCCATCGCCTCTACTGACGCGGAATGTATAATTTTGTTCGAAAATTCGTTATAGGCTGCCCTGACTGTCAACGCCGCAAATCACCGCCTTTCCACTCGTCCGGTGCGCTTCAACCGCTTCTGCACCCTGCCAAATTTTTCGTTCAGATCGGGATTGATCTCTATGGCCCTCTACCGACCACACCAGATGAAAATCGGTGGATCATAGTCGCTTTGGACCATTTAACACGCTACGCTGAGACCGCCGCCCTTCCAAGCGCCACTGCGCGGGACATAGCGTCCTTCGTCCTCCATCGCTTTATACTACGACATGGTGCACCTCGAGAACTACTAAGTGACCGAGGTCGAGCCTTCTTATCAGAAGTTGTCACGGCTCTGCTTTCTGAATGCCATGTTGTTCATCGTAAGACCACGGCATACCACCCGCAGACTAACGGGCTCACGGAGAGATTTAACCGCACCCTCGGCGAATGCTCGCGATGTATGTGACATCTGATTATACTAACTGGGATCGCATTCTTCCATTTATCATGTTCGCATACAACGCCGCAACATAGTATACCACTAGATTTTCACCTTTCTTTCTTCTTTATGGATGCAAACCTTCCCACACCATCGACACTCTCCTTCCATACCCTCCTGACGCATCCTAATGCCAATCTGTGTCCGAAGCTGCTCGAAAAGCAGAAGAGTGCCGTGAATTCGCACTCACCTTTACGTCACAAGAACAGCAGCGCAATAAAGGAAACAACGCCGAGTCTTCACGAAGCCACAGCTGTTCCCCGGGATTACTTGTATGGCTGGCTGTTTCTTACCAAACACCCGGCCTTTCCTCAAAACTCGTCACGAAGTACGAGGGCCCTTACCGCGTTTCGGAGCAAACCTCGCCGGTGAATTTTCTCATTGAGCCACTTTCCCCCATCTGACGACATGCGCCGGCGTGGACGTGACATCGCCCACGTCGCCCGTCTTAAGCCATATCATAGCCCTCTGCCTCCAGACTCTTAGGTCTCCAGCATGGCTCTTTTTCAGCGGGGGCGAATTGTGAAAAAGAAAACGCATCGTTGGCAAGCAACATTGCCACCGTTTGGGTACTGGGTTCTGGGCTTCTCTCGCTCGCCTCGTGCTGATCGTCGCCGGCATCTGCTTGACCGTTGCTCTGTCCTGATCGTGTTTTCATCGTAAAGCCACCGTCGCCACACACGTCAATGAACCCACTTCAGGGCCTTTTCGCGGGTACGTGAGCAATTTCCCAAGTCATTATTAAGTCAAGGATACTAGTATTCCCTGACTGCATGTTGCTCTGGGTGGTGCCTCTTCTGTGCATGCAAATCGAAGCAGGGTTATGACGCGCGATATTCCCGCAACGATGCGTTCGTACGCCCGCGCACTGTGGGAAACAGGGTGAGCCAACGCTTCTGCAAGCAGACGACACTCCGCCGGCGCTCCGGTTTTCCAGAATGCTTTGCAGCCGCCATAGGCGGTCGTGCATCAATTTCTGGAAAAGTCCATTGACACGTGGTCGCACATCGTTTACGCAGTCACCCGCGTAAAGTGTGAATGCGTCCAGTCCGCAAAGTCTCATCTTTTCTTCGTACCGCTCGCGGTCTTTTCGGCACAGCGTTGAAGTGTATTTTGGTGACCCTCACATCGTGCACAACACTCCTTGGAGTCAAATTTGCATCGCTCTCGCACTTCGTCACGAGTGCACTACTACTGCGGTCTCCCGGCTGCCTCTGACAAAAAATTATGGCTGCCTACCCAGACTGCATAGCGTTGCTGCCATCAGTGCAAGCTTGCTACAACTATGGTTTCAAATTTGGAATGCCTTATTTGTTATCAACATCCATGGGGAGACAGCCACAGGGTCGCTTCCCTTATGAGAAGAGGCTCTGAGCTTAATTGAATACTTAAACTTAGGATGGCTGGCTAATAATATATAATTCTTGGAGTTTAACATCCCAATATCCAGACATAATTATTAGGGATGCTGTGGTGGAGGGTATAGTAAAGTTCAACTACCTGCTGTTCTTTAATATGCACCTAAATATAAGCATTTCAGTGGAGGCAAAATCTAGCTGGGATTTGATCCCGTGACCTTTGGGTCCACACCTGAGCATCATGACCACGAGATGATAAGCTGATATAGTTCGTTGGTGCTCACGAGTAGGACAGGCGCAGAGTCTCAACTGCTGTTTATTTTGAGCAAGAATGGGAGAAAGAAGGAAAACCAGGCCATACTCACTAACATGTGGAGCTGCAAGACTAGTACACTCTTCACTAACTGCTGATACTGCTGATGATGGTACTATTTGATAAGGCTCGTGACACCTTGAAGTTCCCATGAATGTTGCACTAGCCCCAGCTAGACCCACAGCCAACACTTTGGAGTTCATTTGTGGTACATTTACCCCATCTGTGTGACATTCTAACAATCTGTCTGTCTCATTAGTTTTTTTTTGTGCCAATTATATACTAATTATGTACCAATTACTAATGCTCACTAGCAAACCCACTGTTAACTAGAGATAAATACAGAAACAAAAAGTCAGTAGCAGGACATCCGTGAAGTTCTCACTCTGCCATGCTGCAATACTGATTTGGAGCGCCTATTCAAGCATAGCGACGTATCGAATGGTAAACAAAATTAGAGGTGACCTTACTAATCGTTGACCAAGGCGTGAGTAAGTTGCATTCGCATTTGTGTGTCCTGGTGTATGTATTCCTTGGGTTAACTTTGTGCTTTGTTGCGTTGTCGAAGAGCATATCTAAAGGCCACATAGAAAGAAGCGCATGGTTGAGATCTGTTCCACGATGGCTACAATGATTCACAATGAAAGAAGCGTGTGGCTGAAATCTGTTCTACAATGGCCACAATGATCCTAGCTGTGCAGAAAACTGTCTGCTCTTCCAAACGACTCATTTTGTGAAAATATTTATTGGTTATTCTGACAATTAATTAGCCCTCATCCTAAGTAGGCTTATGTTCCAATATCCCAAAGTCGGCAAATTCACTCATGAGACTCAGCCGTGAGTCTGGGCCCGAGTCTAGTTGAGAAAAACCTTAGTGAACTCAAGCACAAAATATATTTTTCAAGTGAGCTGCCCATTTTTTGCTGACCTATGTTAATATACGTATCCAACGTGATAAAACTAGAACCATGAATTCCAGCCAGTTTTTATTTTTAGAAGAATTATCCAAATATTCAGAAAAGTAAAACTGCTGGGAAGAGAAACCAGCACTAAGTGCTTTTATTATTAAAAAGGATTCTCTTGCATTCTACAGAAGCACAGTACAGTCTGGCAAGTTCCAGAACAAAAAACGCTGAAGAGGTTTACGAGGTTTCAAGCCCCATGCTGCTACATATGGTGTGCTCGAAAACATTTGTCGACAATGCCAGTTGAATGCCTATATGTTAGGAGAGCCACATTTTATGCTGATGTGTGATGCTCTGAAGAGACAAGTGAATTTCAATACATACCCGAAAAGAAGGATAATGCGACAAGCTAGGAAGCATTGCATTTACACATCATTGTCGGGATGTTCCGGCTTGAGATGGCCTGCTGTGTGATGCTGTGCTAGCCACTTCAACCACATTTATATGCTGGCAAGGGGTCTCCGTCAACATCCCTAATTTAAGCTACTCATGCAGGCAAGCACAAGTCTTAAGCCCACTATGCTTTATTTTTTTCATTAGTTCCAATTCTGAACAGCAGAACAAGTACACATAGAAACAGTCACACCCACAAATGTAACAATCGTCGCACCCGAACACTTAGCACTGTCATGGCATAATGAGTTGAACAAGAACACATTTTAGAGATACAATACAAAATAAATACAACAAGGTTACATAAATGCAAACGATTCACGGAAAGAATGAATACTGTAGATGCTGGTTTATTAAATATAGTCACAAGATTATGGGTAGCATAAGAAACAGTTACATATGCTATGGATATCGAGCAACCATGAGAAGGTTCTTATTTGGAATACAAGTGGATGCAGAAAGTGCGCATGAACGTATGTTTCCTACATAAAATGGGGAAAAAGAACTGCTGACTGAAAATAAGGCACATCATAGGAGATAACAAATAAGAACAGCCATTACCCTTTGCATTGGCATTGCACTAAGACCTCTGTGGAAACTTCAGCAACTGTGCTGTGTCCTTTTGTTGGTGCCTTCAACCTACATACTGTGAAGAAAAGTAGTAGGCTTCATCTAACAGCTGACAATAGCAGGAGCGCGAGTCATTTGCCAAGGTGCTATTTAAAGACTATTAAAAAAAAATTGAATGGCTACTAGTCCTGTGTCTATACCACGACCAGTCCAACAGTACAGTCAAACTTAAGTACTATATTGAATGTGAGGTGAGTACGAAAAACACGTGGACATATTGGTAATTCGATATGTAAAAGGCTTCGAGTAGTATGCTTCACTGCGTAAAAGGGAACTTCTCACTTCACCCTTGAGCTGGTATAGCGCATTCATCATCATCATCAGCCTGTCTACGTCCACTGCAGGACAAAGGCCTCTCCCATGTTCCGTCAGTTAACCCGGTCCTGTGCTTGCTGTTGCCAATTTATATCCGCAAACTTCTTAATCTCATCTGCCCACCTAACCTTCTGTCTCCCCCTACCCCGCTTCCCTTCTCTGGGAATCCAGTTGGTGACCCTTAATGACCAGCGGTTATCCTGTCTACGTGCTACATGCCCGGCCCATGTCCATTTCCTCTTCTTTATTGCAGCTATGATATCCTTAACTCCCGTTTGTCCCCTAATCCACTCTGCTCTCTTCTTGTCTCTTAAGGTTACACCTACCATTTTTCTTTCCATTGCTTGCTGCGTCGTTCTCAATTTAAATTGAACCCTCTTTGTGAGTCTCCAGGTTTCTGCTCCGTAGCTAAGTACCGGCAAGATACAGCTGTTATATACCTTCCTCTTAAGGGACAGTGGCAATCTACTTGTCATAATTTGAGAGTGCCTGCCGAATGTGCTCCACCCCATTCTTATTCTTCTAGTTACTTCAATCTCGTGGTTAGGCTCTGCGGTTATTACCTGCCCTAAGTAGACATAGTCTTTTACAACTTCAAGTGCACTATTACCTATCGCAAAGCGCTGCTCCTTTCCGAGGTTGTTGTACATTACTTTCGTTTTCTGCAGATTAATTTTAAGACCCACCTTTCTGCTCTCCTTGTCTAACTCCGTAATCATGAGTTGCAATTCGTCCCCTGAGTTACTCAGCAATGCAATATCATCGGCGAAGCGCAGGTTACTGAGGTACTCTCCATTAACTCTTATCCCTAACTGTTCCCATTCTAGGCTTCTGAAAACGTCCTGTAAGCACGCAGTGAATAGCATTGGGGAGATTGTGTCCCCCTGCCTTACACCCTTCTTTATTGGTATTCTGTTGCTTTTTTATGAAGCACTATGGTAGCAGTTGATCCCCTGTAGATTTCTTCCAGAATGTTTATATATATTTCATCTACGCCCTGATTCCGCAGTGTCTGCATGACGGCTGATATTTCTACTGAATCAAACGCCTTCTCGTAATCTATAAAGGCTATGTATAGTGGTTGGTTATACTCTGAGCATTTCTCTATTACCTGATTGATAGTATGAATGTGGTCAATTGTTGAGTAGCCTGTTCTAAATCCTGCTTGTTCCTTTGGTTGATTGAATTCTAATGTTTTCTTTACTCTGCTAGCAATTACCTTTGTAAATAGCTTGTATACTACAGAGAGCAAGCTGATCGGCCTGTAATTCTTCAAGTCCTTGTCATCTCCTTTCTTATGTATTAAGATGATGTTAGCGTTCTTCCAAGACTCTGGTACTTTTCCCGTCAGGAGACACCTCGTGAATAGAGTGGCTAGTTTTTCTAACACAATCTGTCCTCCATCTTTCAGCAGATCTGATGTTACCCGATCCTCACCAGCAGCTTTGCCTCTGTGCATGCTCTCCAAAGCTTTTCTGACTTCTTCTATCATTACCGGTGGGGTGTCGTCTGGGTTACTGCTAGTTCTTATAGTATTAAGGTCGTGGTTGTCTCGGCTACTGTACAGATCTCTGTAAAACTCCTCCGCTATTTTAACTATCCTATCCATATTGGTAGTTATTTTGCCTTCTTTGTCCCTTAGTGCATACATCCGCCTTTTGCTTATCCCAAGTTTCCTCTTCACTGCTTTGACGCTTCCTCCGTTTTTCAGAGCGTGCTCAATTCTCTCCATGTTATACCTTCTTACATCGCATACTTTACGTCTATTAATCAACTTCAAAAACTCTGCCAGTTCTATTTTGTCTGTTGTACTTGACACTTTCATGATTTGACGCTTCTTAATTAGGTTCTTCGTTTCCTGGGAAAGCTTGCCGGTGTCCTGTCTAGCTACCCTGCCTCCAACTTCCACTGCACACTCCGTGATGATACTCGTCAGATTATCATTCATTGTATCTACGCTAAGGTTGGTTTCCTCGCTAAGAGCAGAGTACCTGTTCTGCAGTGACACTCTGAATTCCTGTACTTTCCCTCTCAGTGCTAGCTCATTGATTGGCTTCTTGCGTATCAGTTTCTGTCGTTCCTTCTTCAAGTCTAGGCGGATTCGAGCCCGTACCATTCTATGGTCACTGCATCTTACCTTGCCAACCACTTCCACATCCTGCACGACTCCTGGGTGTGCAGTCATTATAAAGTCTATTTCGTTCTTATTTACGCCATTAGGGCTCCTCCATGTCCACTTGCGGTTTTCTCGTTTTCGGTAGAAGGTATTCAAAATACGCAGATTATTGCGTTCTGCAAATTCTACTAGTAGCTCTCCTCTGGCGTTTCTAGTTCCGATGCCATAATCTCCTACTGCCTGGTCTCCAGCCTGCTTCTTCCCTACCTTTGCATTAAAGTCGCCCATTACTATAGTATACTGTGTTTTCACCTTACTCATCGCCGATTCCACGTCTTCATAGAAGCTTTCAACTGAAGCGTCATCATGGCTGGATGTAGGCGCGTAAGCCTGTACTACCTTCATTTTGTATCTTTTATTCAGTTTAATTACAATGCCTACCACCCTTTCATTAATGCTATAGTAATCCTCTATGTTGCCAGCTATGTTTCTGTGAATTAGGAACCCTACTCCCAGTTCTCTTCTGTCCGCCAAGCCCCGATAGCAAATGACGTGCCCATTCTGTAGCACAGTATAGGCCTCATCTGTCCTCCTAACCTCACTCAGCCCTATTATATCCCATTTAATGCCTTCTAGCTCCTCGAATAATACAGCTAGACTTCCCTCACTAGATAACATTCTAACGTTAAATGTTGCTAAGTTTCCCAAGTTCCAATGGTGGCCTGTCCGTATCCAGAGATTCCTAGCACCCTCTGCTGCTTTGCAGATCTGACCGCCGCCGTGGTCAGTTGCTCCGCAGCTAGTGGGGACTGAGGGCCGTGAGTTAATTGACGAATGCCTACGGGAGGGGGTGGCCAGATACTGCACCAGGGTGGCCAATCCTTCTCTGGTGAGATCATCGGTGCGTACCGGCTTTAAGCCGGTACGAGCGCATAGCACATTACAGGGAAGAAAAAACGGCCGAGCAGACCGCCACAAGAGGACATAGCGCTCTGTCCTCTTGTGTCGGTCTGCTCGGCCGTTTCTTCTTCCCCGTGATGCGCTATACCAGTTCAAATACGACGAACCAACTCGCCCAATCTTCAACACTCGTGGTCTCACTTCACCACACTACATTTCAATGTTGCACTGAAGCTAACTAAAGCACAGCTGTCGTGGTGTGCTAAAACTCTTGTTAAAGTGTAAAACACGCACAAGCCACAGCTGAAAGTGGTTATCTGCAGCCTGCCCATGGCAGCGTTTTAAAACGAAAATAGTGCTCCATTGACAAACGTCACATTTACCTCCTTTTAACATGCACTTCAAGAAATGGACTCCATAATTGCCCGCGCATTACGTCTGATACGAAACCAAACACCGTGTTCACAGCACCAATCATGTAATTTGAGTGTTTAAAGATGCCATAAAAAGGTGCCAATGAAATTTCCTTAGGTCAACCACAACGTACAACTCTCATTGTGTAAACAAACATATTAGAAGTCGTTTTACATGCAAAGCCAGCATCGTCATGGCCGTCATGTTTTCAGTGTGCCAGAGGTTTGTAAAAGTAGCACAGGAGGTATTCGTTTAGATTATAAATGCAAATAGAGATTCAAAAGTGGGAGGTAGGCACAAATTCAGTGCTTTAGGCACATTTATTTTTGAAAAGGAGGAATAACTTTCATGTACCTTCTACGAATATGCGGGTGACGTGGAAACAGTGTTTTTGCAAGGCCACTGTCTTCACTAGCTTTGATAGCCATGTACTTCAAGACGAGCAGTCTACTAAATTCAGTAATACACGTGGAAGACAACATGCTGTGGTAGGTAGCTGTGAAAAGCTGCCTGGGAAGGTTACCTTGGCGAATCGCAAGTTGTTCTTGTTACGATTATAAGTGCCTAATGTCTTTTTGCTCGTTAGCCCATGCATGTATATATGGGCTCCTTTTATGTATTTTGCGTGAATGTAGGGTTAATGAAACTTGTACGCATGCACGCAGTGCTAGTCATGATGCCATTACAGGCTGGCAGAAGAGCCAGTCTAACGAGGCCTGCTGACTGACTAGGGCCTGGTTGGAGGAAGCATATTGCATTTTTGTTATGCTGCAAGTGCATTATGTCTTGGTTCATGTTGCTAGATGCTTCATACACACAAAAACTGCATATGTGGTATAT
This sequence comes from Rhipicephalus annulatus, assembly GCA_013436015.1. Lineage (NCBI taxonomy): Eukaryota > Metazoa > Arthropoda > Arachnida > Ixodida > Ixodidae > Rhipicephalus > Rhipicephalus annulatus. Next base: position 14,757 of record WOVY01005966.1, on the reverse strand, counting down.
CTGGAGCCGCTATCGAATTGGGTGAATACATTTTTTTTAACATATGAAAAAGCTGAATGATTTTGTAATTTTCCTGCTCTTTTTTAAACATGCATAGCAGTCCTCAATTTCTGGCTTGTCGGAATTGAATGAACGACAGTCTGCCGTAGTATGAAGGCATGGAAAAAAAAAAACGCAAAATTGTATCAAAACGCTGACTCTCAATTCTGATGCAGCAGAACACCTGAGGTTTGCTATTTACCGATATGATAATTATGTACACTAATAACAAAACTGAAAATGCAAGAAAAAACAAACACAAGATGACTGATTTGCCTGTTACTGCCAACAGAAAAAAGTGTTGAAGATGTACCTGTAGATATAGCACAAATGAAATCAATGTCCTGTATATATGTCTCCATGTTCAACAATACTGCCATAGATAAGTTTACTGAAGAAGTTAATTCCGATTGAAGCAGCAGTGCCTTTTCTCTCTCACTTCAGTTTTTGACCGTTTTTCTTGCTGAGATCCAAATACCCCAGTGATGCTAATAGAAAGTGGCCAACTAATGGGCAGTCTTTGGTGTACAACGTTTTGTTAAAATGCGCACATCCATCGCGTGCAAGTTATAAGTGGAGTCCACAGACTGCAGCTGTGTATCACAAAGAAACCAACAATGTTAACAGATTAAAAAAAAAAGCTTTCCCCATGTCAATATAAAGTGAGAAAACATCTTTGCAAAAATCAGAGCTGACAGTGTAAATTCTACACCGACATTTCCATCTTGATAGGTGGGTGGGGGTTGTAATCGCAGAGTTCAAAATCAGAAGACTTGAAGTCAAAGATGTCATTCACGTCACGCTTGATTACAAGTTTCGGAAAAGGTCGTGGTTCCCGTTCGAGCTGAAAATTTCAGAAGAAAATTAGTAACTATTGCATTGCAGATACAGTAGATTGTGAGTAAACGAAAATTTGTTAAATGGAATTGCTTAGGCCAGCGCAAATATTTGAACGAATATTAAGGTGTTCTAATTCGCTTCAATTTGAATTTAGGTCTAAAACATCGAAGTATTTGAAACGAATGAGTAAAACCCGTATGCAACCTCCTGTAAAAGTAGTTTCACTGCAGTAACGGAATGCTAAGCGGTGAAAACACCTACTCGAACAAAATCCGCACTGCCGCAAAGCTCCATTCAAAACTGATCACATAGCGCAAGGTATGTAACAAGGGCCAGAGAAGGGGTTCTTCCTCCCTTTCCTTGTCCAGAGTTATAATTTTTTTGCGCTACATGATCAGTCATGATTTGCCAACGCGCCCAACTTCACACTCTTGTCCCCACTTTAAGGTTAAGTGAACATATTCATCATTTTGTAAATTTTAAAGTGTGTTATACCGACTTGCATGCTGTAAGTATAATATATATTTCAAAACAGAACATGTTCCACAGCTTACCCAATCCTGATACTATTCAAAGTTGTTTCCACTTATGAACAAAAAAAAAAGCAGCATTTGCCCAGGCATTCTTTCAATTTAAAATTTTCATTATGATATTCAATACACACCATTCGAATTGGATTCGAAATTATTGGACCAAAATCACAACTCGCTTCCAACCTATAATTCACCATTAGCACAAGCCTAGAATCGCTGCTTAAATGGAACAGCTGTTTCTGATATTATTGGTTTATCCTTGTATTCTGTAGCCCCGTTCATCTCTCAGTAAATGAAACTCCTTTTAAATAGAATATTTTTCTGGCCTGTACAAGTTCCATTTATGAGGGCATACAGTGGTATGGCTAAATTAACACATGATGCAAAGATATCTAGGAATAATTTTAATACACTACTATGCATACCAGCTGAATAAAGTGACAAGGAAGGAGGGCTGCCGATTCCAGTGGCATTCAAACACTAATGCTGACAAGAACATGAGAGACTGCCCTGGCCTTACCTGTTTCTTCAGAGCATCGACGTGGTTGAGATAGATGTGTGTGTCACCGAACGTGTGCACAAACTCGCTAGCCCGCTTGCCAGTAACCTTGGCCATCATGTGCGTCAACAGGGCATAGCTGGCTATGTTGAATGGCACGCCCAAGCCCTGACAGAGAGAGACCATGGAAAATATCACTAGCTGCAGCACACTAAGTCATTCAATGTTTGACAAATGGACTACAATATTGCGTCGAAATTTTTTCGTTTTGGCAGCAATACATAGCTGTGTCATTACACGTGGTCGCAACAATTGGGCGAACGTCAATAGTCGTCTGAAACTCCAACTGAGAAAACTGCCCAAAAGTGTCGATGTTGTCGCGTGCCAAGAAGGTGGTGTGCCCAAAAGCCACCGGTGACATAGAATAGGTAAACTGCCTCTCTCCAAGAGCCACACTGAGCATTCAGCAATTATTTTGAAAAAAGAAAGGAAAGAACAAATATTACATCCTTGATGATTTTGCATGCAAAAGCTACTATTTGATTATAGGGCGCAAAATGGTGGTGGGACTTCACTCCAGATTAATTTATTTGTCTTGAATTCTTGCATGTGAATTTAAGTACAAAAGCACTTTTGTACCCATTGAAACCTAGCCATTGCAGCCATGTGCTTAGCAGTTCAGCGCCAAAGCTGGTAAGCCATTACAGCAGATATTTAAAAAAATAATCAAATGAAATTGGTAGTTCCTGCACCATTTAAAGAGACACTAAACTCAAATATCAAGTCGAAGTTGATTGTTGAAATGGCAGTCCTGAAACCTCGTAGTGTTACTTTTGTGCCAAGGAAGGGCCTATTTTGAAATAAAATCACGTCATAGTGCTCCGCATCCGGTTGGCGCTCTTCAAATTACCCGCCTCAAGAAGTGGACCAACTCGCGTCACTGTTGCCATTCACAACGTTGCCCGGCTTTACTGTGCTAGTAGCAGCATACCGAAAGCAGCGAGAGCAGCAACAACGGCCATTGATCAATTTCCCGCCATTGGCTTCGAAATTGCATACGCTTTTGTTTCAACTGCACCACGCTAGATGGTACCACCTGTCCCGTGTAACCACGCGAAAATTGAATTTTTGAACTACTTGCGCCATTTTCCATAGTAACGTCCGGTGTTTTTTTTTTTTTTTCATGAATCAAACAGAAATGAACAAGCAGCATTTTATTGCGCCTCTTGATGCACGGAAGGTTCTTTATTTAGTGCACTTAGATGATTACTAGTGATTGATTGTAGGCGGTCCATCTGATGTCCATCTGATGAGATTATTTTTAAAATGTCCTATTGCGTCACTTGTGTTCGTGTGCATTTACCTTAATTTCTCAGTAAGTAGGGCACTGTTGTTCATAATATTGTCGTTTTAGATGTTGTCATACATTGAGCTTTCACTGTGATGTAAATTGTTATTTGACTTTAGTGTCCCTTTAAGAACGAATTAAGTGCAATGCCATCTCCTGAGGGCTGAAACAATAACTCGCAGATTTAAAGCAGCAATGCTAATGTGTTGTCATAGGCAAGAGGTAATGTGAAGCAAAAATGTAACCCACTCACAGTTTCAATGCCACAACTTTTGCAACAAACTATACCGGGGGCAACTTTCTGTGAGAATGAAGGAAAAGCTACTGGGGCACGTGTGCTCACTCCTTTGCCAAGTAGTAAAGATAAACTTGCTTTTCGAATGATGGCCGTGTTCAAATAATACCACAGCATAAAACTTGCTACACTGCCTACACAACCATTTGAGAGTGAAATTCGATACAAGCTCCTTCGGCAAGTCGTTGGAATAGCTCGAGGGCGATGCGCGCTCACCTAAAGGCGAAGACGCCATTTGACTATGAGGTGCATCAAAAAGGTGCGACGTTTTCAGACATGCAAAACACGAAATTACACTTCGTAAAGTAAAAAAAATACTTTTATATCTCCTTGGTTCATTCAGCGTCTCTTCATAAACAGCATCTTGTAGAAAAACACAATAATTTTTTGCGACGAGCTGGCCGACCAGCTTTGGGCCGTCCGGCAAGCTGAAGATGCCGCCCGGGTCCGAGAACTTCGAGCGGTCACCTGAGGCACCGCCATCATAATCGATGGAGAGAGAGTGTGAAGGGACCGGGGTTAATCCCCTCTTCCCCCACCTTGCCCGGTGAAAACTGCCAGACTTTAAATGAAGTTTACTCATTCATTCATAATTTTCACGTGAAAAACAGACGCATTTGTTGGACTATACTCTTCAACTGTGGCACATGCCTACTTCAGTTCCGTAGCGTTCCCTTCATTGCCACAGAAAGTTGTCCACAGCTAGAGTAGCATCATTATTTTTATTACAATAGGAACTGTATTTAAAAGTAGAAATGGGACATTTTATGCTGGGCTATATGAGCCAAGTGCACAAGACACAAGAAGGATGAAAAATGCAGGGCTAAAAATTCGTTTTCCACTTTTGGTTAATCTGGGATATGACTTGGACAGTGGCTGACAGTAGATGCAACAGCATTTTCTGTAGCACTCTTTCAAGACATTTATTCATACATCTCCTCCCCCACACACACACGCTCGTGTGCGACCAAAGATCTTGTCGATGATGACCTGGGCCACAAAATAATTTAACACAAGCTAAAGCTTATTTCGAGCATTTAAAATAACCCTGAAATGGTGTTTTGAAGTTTTGTCAGCGTTTAGGCTAGAGCATCATCAAACCATTCCCACCAAAAATTTACTGACACACCAAGTACCAAGGCCGCTACGGACAATTATATGGTACCCTCCTTCTCACCTCTGCCTGGCCTCCGCAACTCCTGAAGCAAGCTGGCATCCCTGATGATTTCAGAGAGCTCTCATGAGCGCGCTTGACATTTTGAGCTTTTACTAGTCTAGACCTCTGAGATCGCACTCCAACAGGTTGTGCACCGTCTCGGAGGCCATCACATAGTGCGCCCGGCAGCACACACTGGCAACGGAGACGAAGATCGTGGAGGGGTTCATATCTGCTCCAACAGGTGCTGCTACCCTACCAGCCGATCCTACTTTCGCGCATTCTACAGCCCATGACAGCCAATCAGATCAGCAGCCAATATGACGTGGCTGCTGACTGTGCTCTGGCCTCGTCAAACGCCCAGACCATGTGGCTCTATGAATGGGTGGTTGAAAACGCGTTTGGCCAAGTCGCAAGGATATGCAGTATTGTAACAAATTACACAGTTTACGCAGAGAGCTCAAGTCGCTCTCCAAACACCCCTTGGGACTTGTTCTACTGGCCCAATATGTTTGTACAAAACCGCCAAAACCATTTTAGGGTCCCTTTAAATCACAGTAAAAAAGATTGCATATGAACAGCGCACATACCACATCCGCTGAACGCTGGTAGAGTTGACAAGACAGCTCATCGTCACTGACATAGAACTGCGCTAGGCAATGGCAAGGGGGCAGTGCCATTTTGCTCAAATCTGTCAAAAAAGACGTTAGTGTTACATGGCATTCCAAAGAAGCTGAAAGGCTGTAAGTTGGTCTCATGCTCTCTAAGTGCATTTCAATTTCCAAAGCATGAAGTTCTTTCACTGACAAGGCGTGATTGGTCTACATTTACAATTTACATTGAAGTGAAATGTAGGCTAATGCCATCTTATTGCTTTGCAGAAGGAATCTTGCCTGCTGGGTTCCACGAACAAAGAATCATCCTGCGGTCGTCCGGATTATTCTTGATGGTGTTGATGAGATTTGAAATCTGGTCTACACCTTCTGTTCCATAGTCAGTTCTCATGTCTCTGTATGAAGCACCAAAATGCCTCCACTGAAATCCATATACTGGGCCAAGGTCACCTATGACGTGATAAATGACACTATAATTCATGACAATCGTATACATATATAACACGAAACAAAATCACACTGTTTCTTACAAAATGGTGTGCTTACTTATCCGAATTAAAGCTCAATTAAAAATATGAAGGATATCGAAGTATTCTCAAGACCGAGTAAGGCAAACTCTCATAAGCTGTGCTTAATATCAAATTATGTCAAGTTACACCAATTTATGTCTCTCTAAGACTACCACTACTACCACTGTGCTTTTTCCCTGGAAAACATTTGATGGTCACATTATATTGAGCTCGGATGGTGGTGCTATTTCTGATTTTACTATGTGATTTCAGGTGAATATATATATAATCAAACTAGAGGTGGGCCGCCAAGCTCAGCTTGGCGGTCCCTACGCGAGGCTAGCTGGGTGGCGCAAGGTCTCCCCTGCGTCTTCGCTGGACCCAAATAAAGTTTTCATCATCACCATCATCATAGCCATATTCGAGTAATAATTTTTCTAAACATAAAAAATGCATTGGCTGACCTAATTAGATGTTTCTTTTAACACGACAGCATTAAAGAGCTTGTTCTGTAGAAACTCTGGTGTTGGATTGAGCATTGTTGTTTGTGACGAAAAAATCATCATCTTGTCTGTGACCAAAACAATCGAGAAGAATCCAATTAAAAATAATAAAAATTTGAGCGTCCAGGGAGGATTGAACCCAGGCCAGTTGTGTGGTAAGCAGGTGTCCCACCATAAAGCCACGAAATTTGTTTCAACTGGTTCGAAAAACGTGTAGGGAGTCTTCTTAATGCATCATATACTGCATCGCAGAAACGTAGAATTGCACCAGGTGTCAAAAGATGTAAATTGAGCAACCAGTGGGTGTTTTAAAGGCTTACCCATTACAAAGCGCAGAGACACATTTAATCATCATCATCAGCATAACCATCAACAATGTTAACAGGTTAGCATGTCAACAGGTTCGCGTGGAGTAGTTTCCTCGACCACTCCATGCCAGAATACTCAATTGGTGGTGAGCAGCGGCATTGTGCCTTGGGAAGAGGAGTTTTTCTATTGAGAACACAGTTGTAGAATTCCTGTAGTTTGTTGAAAGTCTTATTTTACTTGTGCATCAGTACGGACGTGTAGTGCACGCTTCGCTGATTTGCAAAAAAAAAATTACTATGGTGTAGTGGACACTGAACAACCGTGCTTGCAAAAGACATTCAATGATATTTTCAAAAGGCCAATGTTACGAGCACAGTCGTTCATTTCCTACTGGCACTGTAGCGGCGTGCACCGAGAACCAAAGCAGGTTAGCAGTTCAAATGGCGATGCGCACACATATAAACTGTAGCCTTAGCTGTTACAGTTACCTTTTCAGACAAATATTATATGCGAGGATGTTTTCGCCAAACAAGCACACAACATATTTTCACAATGTGCCATAATAAAAAAAAAATTGAGGTGATAGTTGTCTCATAACATTGATCTGTGTTGAAACAAAGCAAATTGAAACAAAAATATTTGGCAGAGGCATCATTTCTCTAATAGAAATAAATGTAACGTGTAGTGTTGTGTGAATCGTAGTGCACGAAGCAGATGCAGCATTGCGCTAGCAAAGCCCACGTGCACAAAGCGAATCGAAAATGTTTCACGTGCATCAACATGTTAGCTTTCAAGAGGGGAACCCTTGAGCCTGCTCTGTTCACACCACTGACACATACATAAAACATGAAAGAAAGTGTAGTTGTAAAGACTGTTGCACTTCTATACAAGAGATTTTAAGTGTATTTAATAAAAGAAAATAAACTTAATTTAAAATTTTTACTTAATCTTTGGGGGTAAATAGCCACTTAGTATCACTCTCACCATCTCCTTATGCTCTTATTTGATGCCTTACAATTTCATCCTCTTAAAGAATTTTTGTTTTTAGATAATGCCTCTTGCTAATGTACTAAAAGCATTAACTTATATTACCAAACTACCACACCATGCATTAATTTTTCATCTATTAAGTGCAATTATTTGTCCAAACGAAAATCACTCTAGGTTACTAATTAAAAATATTTATTACAGCTTTTACTTGCATGCCATTCCCAAACCTTATCAACACAATACATTTACTACACATATACATCTATAACAGCTGCAAGTTGCAATTGACAGTGAAGACAATTATGATTTTAATGTTTTAGATTGCGAATGTTGGTGAACATACCTTCCTCTCGCTGAGTGAAGCCGAGGCTGTCCAAGAACTGCCTGGACCCGTTGCCATCCCAAATGTGCACCCCGTTCCTTGCAAGTTCATTGGCATCTGTGGACCCTCTTAGAAACCAGAGCAACTCCTCGACCACTCCACGCCAGAATACTCGTTTGGTTGTGAGCAGCGGCATTGTGCCTTGGGAAAAGGAGTTTTTCTACTGAGAACACAGTTGTAGAATTGCTGCAGTTTGTTGAAAGTGCGCATCACTTATGTGCCTCGTTGCCCCGCCGCGAATGGTCTAGTGGCTAAGGTACTCGGCTGCTGACCCGCAGGTCGCGGGATTGAATCCCAGCTGCGGCGGCTGCATTTCCGATGGAGGCGGAAATGTTGTAGGCCCGTATGCTCAGATCTGGGCGCACGTTAAAGAACCCCAGGTGGTTGAAATTTCCAGAGCCCTCCACTACGGCGTCTCTCATAATCATATGGTGGTTTTGGGACGTTAAACCCCACATATCAATCAATTATGTGCCTCGTTTTACTTAAATGCTCTGGAGGTTGTAAAGTGTAAAAAGGGTTTGTGGTTGACCTAATATCAGTGGCTGACCTCTTTTATAAGCAATAGACCAATGATGACAAGGTGCTTATGCTGAAAGTAGGTACACCTACATAAATGTTGGCCAGATTGTCTGAGGCTTTTGGTCATGTTTATACAACCTTTATAGTGCATTGTGCTTGCATCCACAGGCACCCACCTTTATTTTTATTTGATTTTATGCAATCCGCATAATAGTTCATTATAAATGGAGCAAGTTCTTACTGGGCTTTATGAATATGCGCTAACTGCAGCTGCAAGACGTATATATTTTGTCTACAGACACAGATCACAGCTGCTGCAACTTTTTGCACTTGTAAGGCAACTAATGGAGCAATAGATAGCCATTAGCGTTACTCTATTCAATTTGCTTAAGTGACCGCATGATAGATATTAAGCCGCTTCCTTTTTTAATTATTTATTCAAAACAATAAATGTAAAAGCTGGATTTTATGCCATATTTAACAGCCTACGCTGTTATTGCTTCCTAGTTTATACTGAGCAAGCAGTGAGCACATCCAGGCATATAAAATGTGCACACACAAAGGTACATACAGCTTATTTGCTTTTCTGTTCAACTCGCAAAATAGAACTGTACAAAATGGAGTTACTATAACTTGTTTGGCACGAAAGCAGCGGTTGCTTATACCCAAAGCATTCTTCTACCCTTGGCTGAATGAAAGCAGCTTTCATGTGTACACCAGGTTAAAAACCAGCACTGGCCAACCAAGTTTGAAATCTTATTTCAACAGATTCCCGAGCAGCCAGCCTTAAGCGCTAATGGCAGTAGCTCTATTGTTGTTTTTACTGTAATAAAGGTCATTGTTACTGCTTGTCATGACAAATATATGCAATTTGTATTTTCTCTTTATTGTTGGCACTTCATCCTCACACATAACTAAAGCAGCAGGTGAACTCTTCTGCACATTGTTTTCATTTATAAACTTATTATGCAACATCTAAAGCATTGTCAAGGCTCCACTGGACTTGGGGAAAGGTGAAGACACTTCAAGCATGCCAGCATGACCATGTTAGATGCTATAATAAAAGCTTTGTCCGAAATATGGTTGTCACTTTGTATAAGCACATTATGCTAATAAAAAACAAAACATTACATAGAGCCTGGCATGCAGAGAAAAAAAAAGCTATCCAACTTGAAATAAATGTCGAATTACAGTGCATGAAGAATAAATGACTTTTCCCTTGCAGATCACTTCCACAGTGACCCATTAGTAACACAGCAATGAAAGCAGCAGTTTCCTGAATGCATCTTAGAAGCTTTCATACTGAAGAGGTGCAGATCAGATAGTATTTCAGGATGAAGGTAAAAAAAGCTTGTCAACACTAAACACATTCCTGCAAATTAAAAATGATTGCTATATCTGAGCTGCAAAGTGTTATAAATAGTTGAAAAAAAGCAGCAAGAAACAAATACCAAAAGCAAGAGCTGCAATTTTCTTCAAATTTTCTTCAATTTGAGCATCCAGGGAGTGCCCATATATTTGAGGTTGTTTCAACTACAGAGCACACACAGAATTGTGCACAATTGGTTGGGTGGGATTAGTATTACTACGACATCTTGATATTTCTTTTTTTGTCTGCTTTTTAAGAGCATATATCATATGCATTCAATTAGTATAGTAAAAAAAAAGGCAGGCCAATTTAATGCTCAGTCAAGTGAAACGAACAGCACACCATACCTGTGTGCACTGTCAATACATCTTGTGGCTGTGAAGAAGGAGGCACCTTTTAAAGGCTGATTGAAATGATGTTTTGATGTCGGCATCTTTACAAAGGCTGAGACAAAGTTAATATTTACATTCTGCACATACAGACAGTGAAAGCATTTATCCTTAATCAACCTCTCAAGTCTCATTGCACGACAAGATTACAACACATCTGAGATGTACCTGTAACAAAAATAATCGCTCTACGCTATAAATGCAGGTGTGTCCTAATGCTCAAAAAGTGCTGTAAGCAGTAAAGGACAATAAATCATATTGACATTGCAAGTAAAAAATCACCTCGTGGTAGACATCTGGCATGCAGGCAGAATTTGCCAAGAATTTTGAAGGACGTACCATCTGCGAGAGAATATCTGCACTGTCTGCCAAACACCGACAGCGTCCCTGTACCAGTCCTGTCGTTTTTTTCGCTTTCCATTTTTCAAGACATCCCTTAAGAGGTTGAGATATTGGTATTCATCGTGGCTGTAAAATGTTGAACCGCATTGACAGAGTTATGCCATTCATGCAAGCGAGATAATGATAACCAAGTGTGAGTCAGTTTTGACATGCATTGACCCTTCTCTATTCGAACTCAATATGCGTTATAAAGTTATCGGCGCTCTGTGGAGATGAAGTGGGGTCTTTCATTATATTTTTTTTGCGCTTCCTGTAAGGAGATCGTTTTATTTTATTTATGCACGCGCACACATAAATACAAGCTGCACATGTTGATTGCCCCCACAATTCTTTTTAAGCAGTTATTAACTTGGGCACTGTGTCATGCAAATATAAACATCGTTAGTTGCGCCACATTGCGGGCACCCATAAATACATGCTTACTTGTCGATCCCGCGTGCACGGATTTTTCGACACTCTGTCTCTAGAGTAGGCACTCTAAAGCCCCCTTGACATGTCCACAATAATCACTCTTCTCGTTTTTCTTTTATTTGTTTGTTTACGTCCATATACGCCGAAGCTATAAATTGTAAACACGCAGTTTCACTAGAACCATAACGCAGGAAAGCAGTTCATCTAGAATCCCTACCAAGAGCGAACACACGTACCGCGCGAGAAAGTTGCCGCGCGCCTTCGCTGTTTCGGCGAGCCGTGTTTGTTTAGTGGAGTACATAATCAATATATCGCCAAGTCCGAGGGTTCTCCGCGTAAGCACGAACAACGCTCTACGCGCACCGCATTTGCAAGAAGGCTGAAAACAATGGAGCGAAAGATAAGGAGAAAAACGCTCCCTCGTCGAGAGCGATAGTGACGATCGAAGTGCGAGCGAAACATACGTCTGTTTCCTTGACGTCGGCACTGTTGGTCTCCGCGGCAATCGCGTCTCCATTCATGATACTGAGAGATAATCGAGCCCAGCCTTCGCTCTGTTACGCTTCCCGCGTCTTTTGGAGAACATGCGCTCACGCAAACGGCTTCGGCTTGATTGCAGTCGGCTGTGTACGTTCACCAGCTGTGATCTTAAAGGAAAAAAAAAAAAGCCTGCAAAAGAGTTACCCTGGCACCTCAGATCTGTTCAAAAATCGTATCAAAACGTGACCGACGCGTACACAATTAACAAGCAACGACAAATAAAAGACGCCAACATCCTAATTCATTGCCCACATCAGCTGAGCGCGAGAGAGTGAGTGTTAAAACGTGACTCGACGGTATTTTTTTTTTACAATTCATGTACATATTCCTAAAATATTTGAAATATGTGATTCGGGACAACATTTTAGCAGTCACGCAATGTAAGAAGTTTGCCGTTGTTTCGCCCGTGTTTTTTTTTGTTTTTTTTTTCAAATCTGTTGGACAGTTTGGCGCTATGGACCAATCAGATACAAGGAAATGCACCAATCGGGTTTCTCGTAAGCGCTTTGCGCGCGCAGGCACGCGCGTACATGTTCATTCTCCGGCTTTTCATCCCTCAGTAGTCTTCGGTGTTCCTTGTGCTAGTGAATGTTTCTTGTGGATGTGCGCAGGTAAGTCTTCAGACAAACATGTGATTTTCTGACGGTTCAACACCGAAGCATGTGAACGAAAAGCGACGCTTGTGCTCGCGAAACACAATTCTCGCTGCCGCTGTTCAGTGTGAAAGGGTGGGTTATTCTGACGCTCGCTGTAACGTCGACTTGGCATGCGGCGTGGCGAGGCATGCGGCATTGGCGCGCAAAAGTGCTCTCCTGTGTTCGGCCCCGTGTATCTGGTAAGCGAGCCGCACTGCAGCGAGTGTTTTTCAGGAAGCTTTGTAACGAATTCACGTTTTCGGATTTTGGAAGCGCGTTATGGCGTTACGGGACCGTGCAAGGCGATTCTAGGAGTGGCGCCTTGTAGCAACATTTCGGAAAGGCATCCTCCTTTGTTCGCAATGCGACAAGCGTCAGTGGAGCGACTCTTCTGACTGCAAATTGAAACGCATGCTGCGCTGTGCGTCTCCTCGTGTAGCACGTTGCGCAACCTTGTCTCTGTTTTGGAATACGAAACGCAGGTGGTTTTTTGCGCCTATGGGAACGTGATTTTGCAGCCGTTATACGATGCTCAAGCCCTGGATGTAATAGTGTGGCGTGCGGCTCCTGCTCGAGTTTTCAGCACACATTCGAAGTTGTGGCGTCTGTGCAGGCGTATTACATATTTAGAATGAAGGGCAAAAGGATGAGTGCGGGCGCCTTTCGAACTTCCATACAAGGCAAGAAAGGGACTGACTGTCATTTTTGTAGGGAAGAAGGGAGTGCATACAAGCGATGCACTCGGATCTCTGGACGAACTCCGGTATGCGCAGACTCCTAGGATATAATTAGCTGCTCTTGTTGCGTTGTCCATGAACTTGTTCAGGACATGCTTACACGTGTTCTGTAGTCCTCTTCGCAAACTTTCTCTTGTCTGTGTAGCAGTGGGTGTTTTGTGTGAATGTGGCTACATGAACATGACACCTTCGAGAGGGTTGACCAAGCCCCGAACGTCGGTGCTTGTGGCGTTAGGCCATGCGTTTTTGAAATTAAACTTGCTGCAGTGACCGAGCATTGAAAATTTTTCAATGTCATAAATTTCTAGAAATTATTGATTCCCATTAGTGCATGATATGTGACTCTGCTAAGTGCTTTGGTTTTCTCAAAGCATAAAAATCGCGTCAATAGACTGAAGAGTGCTTTCTAAGCATTGACAATTGTCAAGACTGACCTTGCCACCACCATACTACAATGCTGAAAACATGCACTCACTTGCACATAATAAAAAAATAATTGTATAGAAAACTATGCAGAGAGTACCCGTAAAAAAACATGATCACAAGGGTACGAACGTGCAACCTTCGGATTTTCAACTGAACACGTACCCACTGCGCCATGCCAACTTGTAGGAACTTTGCTGTTAAATCACCAGTGAACTTACCAACTGGCCGTTAAACTTCAGTTTTGTTTGTTGCTTACTCCAGATAGACTAGATCTGCACCTGCTACTAAAACTGGCACATTTATTAAACACAAAACAACTGCTGCCTAGAATGATTTCCACTGCGACAATGGCAACAACACTATGTTTTTCTTACAATTCACAACCACAAAAAAAGAAAACCATGTGTACTGATGAGCAGCTACAGTTTACCGGCGGTTAGTGTCAAGTTTATTATCTCGTTTCTTGCTTTTACTAAAGGTCGACATCTGCTCAAGCTTTACGACGCCTCTTGGCTCATTTGGTAGAAGCCCACACAAGTGATTGAGTAATGCGATTTTTTCGCGCAACGTGCAACGCGATCGTGCCAACCCACTGCTGTAGCTCTACCGTTAGCAAGAACTACATAATGGCTTGGCCAAAACGAATGAAGTGTGGAGGAAACATTATGCTGTCATATTGATTCAGTAAGCATACGAATGGACAAGTATGTGATCTCGCATAAAAGCCAGACAAGTGCGGCGAGTGGCTGGCTTGGCTGCTGCGGTGACGGGAGGCGTCATTTTGCAGGAAGTGCTGGCACCGCGTCGCATCGATGTTTGTCGCTTCTTGCGCGGACACTGTACACTATAAAAATGCTTCATTTAGGTTAAATGATGCCACGGCTGTGTGCTGTATTGTGGTTTTTACTCATCGAAATTGTGTATTCTGAAATCCAGAAGCATGACAACACTTGTACGTGTTTGGTCGGTAGACCTTTGGTGGAATCATGGTGGTTGAACAGAAGCGTGAAAATTGAATTGAACTCGCTGGGACTCGTCTCGACGTATTTAGAAGGTAGAAGTCTATGCATTTTAGCGTGGCACGCATTTTGTTAACTTAAAAGTACGGCTGAAGTAATCGGATCTGCGAGAAATGCCGGAGTTGCGTTTCTAGCATGGCGGCATCAAGTGACCACTGTATTCTGGTCTACTGTTAAAAGAAGTCATTGTGAACTGGAGCTAATTTATTTCTCGACAACTGCATGGCGATATGATGACCATTTACGCACTGTTCACAGTGACACCTCTAGTCTTTTAAACATCACAACAA
>WOVY01005965.1:0-28998 GCA_013436015.1 Rhipicephalus annulatus | reverse complement strand
TGACGGTCACTAACCCGTTTGTCTCATCGTGCAGGTAAGAAGACAATACGATTACTGTATACGTTCTGGTGACCCATTTTTGCTGGTGCTGCCGTGCCCTCGGCTTTGCTGTGCATTTGCGAGTGTGTTGCTATTTTTAAGAAAGCTTCTTTTGCTAGCAGGAGATATTGAAAGCAATCCGGGACCTGATCTAGCACAAATCGCAAAGCAGTTGAAGGAAGTTGCCGTCGATATCAAAGAAATTAAAGAGGGGCGGCTTGCTGATATGGATAAAAAGTTAGATTGCCCTGTCGCGCCTTGAACCGAAGATAAACTTCATGCGTAAAACAAATAGAAGACATGCATCTGATTACCAAAAATTTGGAAAAACGAATGGACGACCTGGAAAACCAGAGTAGAAGGTCCAATATTATAGTATACGGCTTAGCGGAAACAGAACAGGAGAACAGTGAAAAGTTAGAAACAAGCTGTAAATAAAGGCATTGTTCAGGACATACTCGGCTGCAGGCCTGTGACCATAGAACGAATTCATCGTCTTGGAAAACCGGCCCAGAACAAAACGAGACCAGTAATGTTGAGGCTACTTGACTCTAGACAGAAATCAATAATATTGCGGGAGGGACGCAAGCTGAAAAATACGGGTCTCTCTATTGGGGAAGATTTCTGTAAGAGAACACGAGAGATAAGAAGGTTGCTGTGGAATAGCGCAAAGGCAAACCGGGAGCATCATGACAAAGTGTCTTTGTCATTGGACAAACTTTACATAAATGAACAAGTATTCACCTGGGATGAGGGCAAGGGGGAGAGGGTCCCGCTGAGAAAAAACGCCGAAGTTAAACGTCCAAACACGCGAAGCAAAACACAGCCGAGGAACTAACACTACTAAATGTAAACGCCAGAAGCATTTTAAATAAGACTGAAGCGCTTGAAAACCTACTCCTTGCACATAACCCTGATATAGTAGCGTTAACTGAGACGTGGCTTTTCCCCGGCTATCTCAGATCACGAATAGTGCCTCCAAATTATTGCATCATTCGAAAAGACCGACCGTCACGTGGTGGTGGTGTGGCGCTGTTGATAAAGAAATCCCTTCCATTCGTACAATTGCCAGATGTGAAGGAAGCTGAGGCGGTGTTCTGCAGAATCATCTGCAACAGCACTGCCATAATTACAGGCTGCGTTTACCGAAGTCCTGACTCGAACGAAGATTGCGTAAGGAACATACATGAGTTTCTGCAGAACCACGCCCCAAGCCTAAGAATTATCATTATGGGGGACTTTAACTTACCAGACATTAATTGGAACACAAAGGAATATTCATCACATGCTTCCGAAGCGCTGATTGATCTGATGCTAAATTTTAGTCTAGAAACAAGTAGTTAGCCAAACAACGCGCTCACAAGGTACTGCAAACAACATACTTGACCTAATACTGCTCAGTGATCACTTTCAACTAAATACATTGCAAACTGGCATTATTGAAGGAATATCCGACCACGATATCCCGATATGCCACCTACCATTATCATGTTCTATTTCGAAAAAGTCCTTTTGAAAGCAAAATCATTGACTTTGAGAAATCGAACGACGCTGGCGTTTTGACGTCCCTGGCACATGAGTTCACATCATTTTCAGAATTTGCTTCTGATCCGTCGGCAGATATAATGTCCTCTGGATAAAGTTTAAGGGCATATACATGACTGCATTACCAATTTATTACCGTTAAAAAACTAGGAACCAAGAAAATACAGCCCATGGGTAAGCGCGAGGTTATACATGCCAAAAGGAAAGTTAAAAGGTTACGTCGTTCACTGAAGCATACGAAAGTCAATCAGTCGAGAAATCTAAGCTGATAGGTGCCCAAGCAAGAGCTGAAACAAAAGTTGAACCAGTCACGGAAACAATACTTTAATACAATCCTACCAGATTTCCTAAAAAATAATCCACAGAGATTTTGGAATCACTTTTCGTGCACGCAATACTTTGGCGCCAGAACGCACTCATTGATGAAAATGCTGTCCAGGCTGATGTATTCAACAAGTACTTTCAATCTGTATTTACTACAGATAACGGGTTTCTTCCATCGGTCGTTTCTACAGGCTCCAGCATCGCCCCAATTATCATATCTGACTCGGGAATCCTTAACCTTCTACTTGGATTAGATGCTAAAAAATCAAGCGGCCCTGACAATGTTCCAAATGAATTCCTGAAACGATACGCGGAATGGTGCAGCAGATACCTGGGTATTATCTATCGTTTTTCACTATCAACTGCACGTGTGCCAAATGACTGGAGGAAGGCAAAGGTGATACCAATTCATAAATCAGGTGACATAAACTCTCCGTCTAACTATCGACCCATATCCCCTTACCAGTACATCATGCAAGATCCTAGAACATATAATTTAAAACACCTGACAGTATATCTTGAACAAAATCGCATATTAACACCCAGCCAGCACGGGTTTAGACGCGGAATGTCAACAGTGACGCAATTAACGGAAGTTGTTCATGACCTTGCACAGATAATTGACAATCGCGGCCAAACAGACATTATATTCTTGGACTTTAGCAAAGCTTTTGATCGCGTGTGTCACAACAAGTTAATAGCAAAACTAGAGGCAATAATTGGCATCGGAAATATTTCTGCTTGGATTGGCGATTTTTTATCCCAGCGTTCGCAATTCGTCCATCTCAATGAAGCATCATCTGACATTGTTCCCATCTCATCTGGTGTACCTCAGGGCTCGGTCTTGGGGCCCTTGCTGTTTTTAATTTATATTAATGACATCATCACTAACATGGAATGCAACATAAAGCTGTTCGCAGACGATTGCATTATCTATAAAGAAATACTGTGTTACGAAGACCACCACACCCTGAACAGACAACTTAACGTGATAAACACCTGGTGTGAACAATGGCAAATGTCTATTAATACCAGCAAATCTGTGTCAATGACGGTGACAAAAAAGAAGAACCCGTCAGAATTTACTTACTCACTTAATTACACTGAACTAACTAAAGTTTATGAACACAAATACCTAGGACTTACTCTAGCAACCGACCTCAAGTGGAACAAACACATTGCCAACATATCCTCAAAAGCCATCCGTAAGTTGTTCTTTCTTAAAAGGTGCTTGAAGTCTGCTCCCACTCCTATCAAACTCCTCAGTTACACAACCTTTGTGCGGCCAGTGCTAGAATATGCTAACACTGTTTGGTTCCCTCACAATATTACTAACATAAATCAACTAGAAAAAGTTCAAAGAAAAGCGATACGGTTCATCCATAACAAATACAAACGTACTGACTCGCCCACTGAACTTCTAGCATCATCCGGTTTAGACACACTGGCAGGCAGAGCAAAGCAAGCTCGTTTAAAATTCATGCATAGCCTTCTGCACAACCACTTCAACATAATTTCTTCCAAATATATCACCTTCTCTAGATCCCGGATATCGCGTAATAAACACGATAAAATGTTAACTGAATACTTTTGCAACTCCAACACGTTTAAATACTCATTTTTTCCTACGGCAGTTAGGGAGTGGAACAACCTCGACCCAACAGTAGCTGCCATAGAATCATCATCAATATTTTGTGACGCGATAGGAAATAAGCCCCAACCATGAAAGGGAAAGGAAAAAGTTTCATATTCATGCAAATTCTTTTTTTAATGGCTTCTTTGTGTTCCATTGGATTGTATTAACCTTGATTCTTCCGTTGTATATACTAATGTTGTATTAGAGAGAACACTTCTTTGTATGACATGCCATTGTACTGTGCACTGCGTGTATTCTGTTGCACTCACGTTGTTATCTGTATGCCCACCTGCTTTGGTCTCCAAGTGAGACTGGCAGTATTGGAAATAATAATAATAATAATAATTTCCAAAGTTTGTAGGTAGAACATTTGTACATACGTCACGTAACTTAACAAGGCCTCGTGCCTTGTAGATCCCTTTTTGGAGTAATAAGAAAGTGTTGTTGTCAGCAAATCCTTCAAAGTCACTGAATACTTCTTTAGTTACTGTGACAGATATGCTCGATTTTGGCGGCACTATGACGCCATCTTCTGCAATACAAAGGTCATATACGTTTTCTTCCGTTTCAAAGGTAGCAATCGCGTGCCTAGTCGAGAATGAGACGGAAGATTCTCGCGAGTAATTACAGCACCATTAGCTCGTAAGAAATCCATGCGATAATCAAGTCTCTTGAGTGTTCCGGCAGCTCAATAAAACTGGCAACGTACGTGAAACCCCGTATTCTGATTCTTGCTGTGCATATTCCAGTAGTGTCAATGAGGTGCTCTCCTGCTGTGTAAAATCCTAATCCCGTCCAATGAGTCAGCACTTTCTTCAGTATTTAAAAAAGTCCGTTACTCATCACTGAATCATCTGCGCCTGTATCTACCAGTCCGATGACTTCGCAGCCGTCAACGAACACACGTAAATCGGAACCAACGTCACCATCGAAGCACCCGTTTCTGAGTCGGTCGTCGTTCAGAGTCAATATTGGAGGTTTTTCTGCAATAGCGTCGACAGCGGCCTTTTCTCCACATGTCGCTGACTCTACTTTTCTCGACGCGGGCTTGAAGAACGAGACCTTGGGTAGCTTGCTGAAGGTCGGAGGCTAGGCGACGTATACGTTCCCGTTCTCGTTGCGCGAGGTTGGTGTCGGTAGAAGCCTTGAGCTTTGACGACCTGAAAGGTATTCTTCAATTTTGAAGGAACGTTCACCATTTTGTTGTAGAGGTGCATTGACAGGAAAACCGCGTAGGCCTGCCTGGCGGTAGTGGCACATTTCGTAGAGGCGACCTGCCTCCCCACAGTGGTAACAAAGCGGTATCCTGTCGGAAGTGCACCAGATATCGCTCTTCCTTAGTCTCCTCTCTGGCGTTGGCTGCAGGGTGCTTAGCGGCATTGGGTACTGCATAGGTGTAGCAGCGACGACGTTCACACGTACTCGAGGTCCTCGTAGTAGTACATCGATATATGTCATTCTCGTCATCTGTTGTAGTGGCGTCTCTGGCTGTGCGTTGCTCGAACGTTCGCGTACCACCTGCCTGACCTCCTCATAGATCAAATCGGCCAGAGATGAAAGCATTGGAGTGTTCTAGTCAATGCGCTGCTTCTAGAGCTCTTCTCGCACAGGAGACCGCCCCAGCTCGCGTAGTGTTTCCATGGCGTTACCGTAGACTGGTGGCAACATGTTCAAGGAAGTGATGTTCGCATCCCAGTTGTATAACCTTGCTCGCTGTTGTAGCGTCCTTTCCATTGTAGTCGCTTCGGAACGAAACTCGCTGACGGTGCGCGGCGGGCTTTGAATTATTTCGGCAAAGAGTTCTTGTTTTACGCCTCGCATCAGATGACGCAGCTCCGTGTCTTCATCATAATTGAATCTGCTCGGCGGAATAGCCGAGACATGTCTTCCACATACATGACAACAGTTTAGTCATTTCACTGATTTCTAGTCTGGAGCACAGCTTCAGCTCTCTCTTCGCGGTCTGTGTTCGGGAAAGCAGCGAGCAGCTCCCGTCAAAAGTCATCCCACGACTGGAAGGTAGCTTCGTGGTTTTCATGCCACGTTCTCGCAGTATCTTTCAGCGCGAAGTAAACACTTCCAAGTTTGTGCTCTTCCCCATATCTATTAGCTTTTGCGACGTGTTCAAAGTGTTCAAGCCAGCCCTCTGCGTCCTCGTAGCTTTCGCCGTGGAAAGGTTTTGGTAGCGTTGGCTGGTTCACTACAATGTTGGCTGGAGCGACCTGAGCTGTCATGTCGGTTGCGTACCCGTTCACATCCGTTGAGGTTCTAAGGGAAGGTGATAAAGGCGAAAATTCAGTTCCGTCACCTAGCAGGCGTCGACTGCAGCGCTGATGAACAGGCGTCAGCTCGTCGGGTCCAAATCGCTGTGGTTCTGGACTGTGTTCCATCACTCGAGAGGGGCTTGGCATCGCACACAGCACCTTCATCAAACTTGTAACGCATGGTTAAATGAACACCTTTAATAAGGTAACGTAGGCAGGGCGAACTTGTGCCCGAGAATAATAACACAGCTAGAACGAAATATCTTGGTTGTCTCAAGCATTCACTTTTTCCTCTTCCTCCACGTTCTTTTTTCCATCACGGGTCGCGCGCAGCTTGACCACGCAGGCTCGTGCGTCACAAATCATTTGGAGGGCACAAGTATCGGCTAGCGCACGTAACCTAACAAGTCACATTGTGTCAATATGTTTATTACACCATCCCTATTTACTTTATTCAGAAGATTCCTCACACGTTCCACGACTTGATTCATAGGTTGATTTTTTTCGGAATTCTCACTAAAAATATTTTGCTTTTACTCTTGTTCAATCATCACTGATTATCACAGAAACATCGGTAAAAGACATATATGTTGCGCTTAAACATAATATGAAACGATTACACGCGGTGTTTTACAGGCCACCGTGTGCGCTTTCTCATTTGAAATCACACCAAGTTTTTCTTACCAGAGCACCTGTTTTATTTACAATGGGATCCACATATTTTCCTCACACTGAAGTGTTTCGCATCAATCGACAAGTCAGTGATTTATTCAGTGAGTTATATTTAGAACCATGACTATACATCAGCTTAAATTTAATGTATGCAGCGTTAGTATTCCCATGCAACTAGGCACGTTTACAATGAACTGGTTGAGCTCACTCTGATGCAGCTGCTGTGTACCCACGCGGTGCCGCAGCGCAAGCTGGGCGCACTTCGGTTAAGCACGGGTGAACTCTTCTTATGGGATGCTTGCGCGTCATATCATATACACGTGAACGGTCACAGACGACACTAGTGCACTGTACCCGTGCCACAAGGAGAGCAGTTGACTAATTGCAGCATTGTAATTGACAGTTCTTACTATAGCGTTACAACGCACTCATAATTGCACAATTGTATGCTCTCACGAAATTGAAGACTTCAGATGAAAGCAAGCTCCGCCCCGCCGCGGTGGTCTAGTGGCTAAGGTACTCGGCTGCTGACCCGCAGGGCGCGGGTTCGAATCCCGGCTGCGGCGGCTGCATTTCCGATGGAGGCGGAAATGTTGTAGGCCCGTGTACTCAGATTTGGGTGCACGTTAAAGAACCCCAGGTGGTCTAAATTTCCGGAGCCCTCCACTACGGCGTCTCTCATAATCATATAGTGGTTTTGGGACGTTAAACCCCACATATCAATCAAATGAAAGCAAGCTCCGTTCATTCTTTGTCGGTAAAAAAAGCATACTTCCCTGGTTCTTGCGGAATGGCAGAATGGTATTTGAAAGAAGCTGATAACACAACATGGGTGATGCTGTGTTATCACTTTATACATGTAGGGGGATAGAAAGAGGAAAGAATGGGGCCTGCCCCATTCGTATGTACAATTTTGCTTGTGGTTGCGTACTTACGGATCCAAATAAGGAGTTTTTTCTTCAAATTGGCCAAATTCTGGCCAGGAACTAGCTCAAATGACAATAAATTGGCCCATATATACCTTCAACTTTTTCTCTAAAACATTAATATTAAACCCCTACCATTCATTATTACTGTTCTGTGAGAAAGATGATAGTATGTATATGCCAAGGCAGCGTTAGTTGAGCTTATTTCAGTTCTTGATTTGACCCGATTTGAATGAAAAAAGCTTTTCAAACAAACAATAAAAGGGGCGAATTTGTGCTAAATACGAAACGACCTCCATGCCACCCTATTCAAACTTTCTGTTCATATCAATGATGCACAATAACAAATTTGAACTCCAAATTGTCAAAACAACGCTGCAATGACGCCTCGCTCTGAAAAGAAAATGTGCATCTCGAAGGCTACGCATTATCCGCCTGCACACATCAGTGTTAAAAAAAGAAACAAAGGCTTTAAAACTCCACTAGCAAATAAATATATTATCAAGCATAGAATAATACACTATATTTTAGTCGCTTGATACAGATTACAAATTATATCATAAATTGACGATGCTATTGATTTAGTTTCAGTGTCTAGATCTCGGTCCACGTGCGCATCGCCATCGTACACAGGCAGACTTTGAATTGGGTGGTAACATGTCTTGTGCTTGTTTGCTGCGGGCTGACGGTGGTAGATTGTTTTACCATTCATTTGCTTTGTCCAGAATGTGTACTTCTACGGCTTACACGGTGTAACTAACGCTTACAGAACATATAGTAGGTGCCACTGCAATCCCCGAATCTGTGGCGTGTCGGCAAGTACGGAACAACGACTTCGGTGCAGCAGAATGCCCGTCCTCTGTCAACGAGTTTCGTTGGAGCTTGAGCACGCCGCCAGCTGAGTGTTTACAATAAAGAATTCAACGGAGCCACATAAAGAACACTTTGAGAATTGTTGCTATTGCAGAAATATAAGCTTTCGTGCGTGCTAACAACGTCCAGAAGTGCGTGCTTGCCAACTCCCGATTTGCCCGCGACACTCGTATTTCCTGGAAGCGATCATTTGTGTGCGCTGTCAGTTTGGTGATCTTCGTTCGCTATGTGCTTATCAGCTGTGATGTTTGTACGGTCGCTGCGTTCGTGAGCCCCGCTGTGGCGCACGGATAAAAAAATGAGGGACCCTTAAACTTCGCCTCTAGGAATTGAACGCAATAGCGAAATCCAGCACCTAGTTCACCCTTCAACCACTAAGTGCATGCTTTTGTTATGTTTTGCTACACACAAACGCACGCGCACAAACACGCACTCAGTATATTGAACCAGCGAGCGCCATTATCGCCAAAGGGGCTCGTTTTCTTCGTGCCACCTGTTGAATAAAATGTGTTACAAGAGCCCTGAAACACTTTTTCAAGCAACCTTAGAATTAATTCACTAAAACAGTTTACTGCTTAACAGATTTAACGCCGCAAACATTTTAAGACTCCATCCTATGCGAGAGGATTTACGAAGATTTATCGCACGCTGCAATTGCATTATATCGTCTCTTGTCCCGACGAAAGCGCAGGAAGCTTAGCAAGGAGGAGTGACAGGGGCCGAGAAACTACCGCGCCTCACGGCCTTGAGCACTTTCTTTTTCTTTGAATGCGTGGCTTTTCAGTGTGATCGCACGCGCACGCGTGGACTAGTAGCGGCCTCCCACGGCAATCTCGGTAACCTAATTTTTTGGTCACAGACGCACAGACAATCTTTCGCTCAGAAGCATCGGGGCTGACGCTGACGTTGGGTTTTTTGCGACACGAGCTCTTTAACGCTATCGCGTTAACAAAAACAGGGGTCGTGCCATGCGTTGATAGACCTTAGAGCGCGCGGCAGCGGGTGAAAGGGGGTGAGGTTGAGCAATCTGAGGTGGTCGAAAGGGATGGCATAATAATGGTAAGAAACGAAACAGATCAATCGGCAAGCAGGCACCAGTTGTCGGTTAGGGGGACTGCAGCGGACAAATTGGGCGCGTTTATTCGTGGGAGAAAAAAAATCAAGATTTCAACGACTGAAGTGAAGGGTACGTTTGTAATGCGAGTAAATACGCTATTTAAAGCAAAAATTCTCAAAAGTTAAAATTCGTATCAGTACTCCTTTGAAGCCTGTGCTTTGCAGCGTCGTGACTTGTGTAGATTTTTAAATCTTGCAACTAACCAAATAAATTATGTGTACCTCGTTTGGTCAGCAGTTTGAGATTATATATGACTTATTAGGCTTGTTTATATCTATACTTGTGAATCGTAGATAATCAGGTAATAGAAATATTGATCTGCTTTGGCAAGGGCTTGAACAGCTACACTTAATTGCACACATCATTTTTTTGCATTTTTGCACTGTTGTAGTGCGCCACGTAGAATATTGTAGAATAAAATATTTCTAAGTACTATGGCGT
Source organism: Rhipicephalus annulatus (assembly GCA_013436015.1). Lineage (NCBI taxonomy): Eukaryota > Metazoa > Arthropoda > Arachnida > Ixodida > Ixodidae > Rhipicephalus > Rhipicephalus annulatus. Next base: position 19,161 of record WOVY01005965.1, on the reverse strand, counting down.
ATGCTTTTGACGCTGTGCTTACATGAAAGCTTAGTCAAAGTGAACCAACACACATGCACACAAAACTTTCAGTTACACTGATACAGCACAGATGATAATGGTGTAGGCAAAGTTTGCTAATAAATAACACGCTAATGAAAAACAAAATGAGGATGACGACACAGGTGGCTGGGAATAAAAGAAGGCAGACCCAACAGAACTTGTCTGTTTTTGTGCGTTTTCTCTGCGCAGGCGCCGTCCTTACGAATGTGAACAAACTGATCCAACTAATAAGCCCGCCATGCGTATAATGCTGTTTGCACCTTCTGGAATCAGTTGTGCTTTTTAATGAATACATGTCTTTTTCAAATACATTTGAGATGGCCGCTAAAATATCCAGTATGTTTGGCATGGAATGACTTAATAGTGAATCAACAAAAGTTTGTGAATCTACATTTGATTGAGCGGTGTGTGTAGTTTAACGTTCTAAATTGACCATATGATTATGAGAGACGCCTTAGTGGAGTGCTCCGGAAATTTCAACAACCTGGGGGTTCTTTAACGTGCACCCAAAACTGCGCGAACTGGTCTACACCAGTTTCACCACCATCAAAAATGCAGAAGGTGCAGCCAGGATTCAATCTCGTGATCTACGGTTCAGCAGCCGAGTATCTAAGACACTAGACCACCGTGGCGGGGCCATCATCATCCAATACAGATGCAGCAACCCTAATTTTAACTTCTATTTGACTATGCCTTAATCTCACGGCAAAAAAAGTAGATTGGTTTAAAAATATTCGCACCCCATTCTCAAATGTGCATAACTATTTATGAGTCACTTTTGCCACCGTACTACACTGTTCTGCGAAAAAGTGATTTATGATTTCGAAGTGACTTTATTACTCGCTGTCACATGAAACAAATACAGTTTTATTGCGATATCAATTACGTGGACACTCTCGGCTGGGTTTCGCCGCCGGCACCGACGTGTACGTCGGCGTCGTTTTCATGCACCGTATATGTATATGTATCAATATAATTGAAAACGCAAGAAAGAAAAAATCTCAGAAAAAGGCCTCCAGCACACGGAATCGAACGTGGGACCTTCGCATCGTTAATTCGAAGCTACCGAGAGGTGCCTCCTTCAGCATTTAAACGGCAAGCTATTCAAATCTGCCACTTACCGTTGTTGGCGGGCATCTAGGGGATGAGCTATCGTGTTTTCAGCATTTTTGCCTTCATTACTCGCGCAGGCAGATGCCATACAATAACCAGTATTAATATGAGGGCTGACAGTCTTCCAGAGTGATTTAGGAGGTTTATGTGGCCTTCAAAAACGATAAAAGAAATCTTATGCCACTTTCTTTTTATTCTCTCCGCCACCCTCTTGATCTTCTTCTTCTTATGAATATCTCAAAATTCTGGGTAGCTTGTCAAATATTGTGACAATCTCGGCAAATAGTATTGTGAGCTTTAGCACTGTTTGGGTTGTGGGGGAGTTCTAGAGACTGTTTTATTGAAATAGTTGCTCTCTTTTGTCTGTTGAAATAATTAGCAGATTTTAACAAATTTCTACGTATTTTTCCTTTTGTCTAATTTAGTGTCATTTGTTTTACTACTGCAAATTTGGAATTTAGGGCTGAAATGCTGTGTTTATTCTTCCTGACACCTGCTAAAATTTAAATTTTCTTTCTTGAAAAGCTAGATGTGATATTTCAAAATATTGCTTCAGATCCTAGCTTGGCTGTTACACCTCTGCTAGCTGTGTGTGGTTCCTCTTTCACACTGATTTTGTGTGTCTATTTTATGTTCTTTGATGTTGCACTGTTTCAGCGTGACGTGTTACGTGATGCGCATAGTATTTTACATCTTTACATTCACTATTTTGCATATTTGGTATGTAGTGACGCTGCTAAGCCATTGTAATTTTGTGTATTGTTTTCACTTCTGTATTATTGTTTCTCCAGTATTTTTACTGTCTGGACGCACAAGAAATATTGTAAAAGGAAAATGTCACTTCAAGGCTGTCTAGTCATTAAATTCTTTTGAACACCACTAGCCTTGCGTAATATTCATAAAGCATGCCACACCACTTGCAAACTGTGGCTTATTGATTGCAGTGTGCTTCGATATAATATTTTAGTATATTGGAAAAGAAAGGCATGCTGCCAAGCAATACTGTTCTTGCTGTTTGTATGCTTCACTACAATGTACTTTGTGTTGCATTGAAGCAGCTTTAAATCAGTTCTTCAGTTTTAGGTGAAAATGAAGGCTTTTCTGTTGTAATTTAATATTCATGCCTTGATCTTTAGAGCTCCATGCCATACCATTCACGTCAGATTTTTGGTGTTATTTCGCGGCAAATGGCATTCCGCTCTGCACACTTGAAAAAGGTTTTAGATCAAGCTGCAATTTCTCTCTGAAGCCTGCATGTGTTTTGCGTGTAACAAAATAAAGCTTGATTTCATTTTGCACTATGGGATAACTTTGTGAACGGCGTGTTAAATGTGACAGCTAATTTTCATTATGCCATCGTATTCAGCTAGGATTACATGTTATATGCGAGAGCCTTATATGCCGTGCTTCATATATTCATCATAAAAGTAGTGCTTGGGCCAGGATTTCTCCACTGTGGCAGGAGTCACTACAATAAGACATCTGCGCCTCAAAAGTCTACATAAAGGGTATCCTTTCTAGTGCTTCCACGGGAGCCTACTAGAAGGGGGTAACACTCGAATTATGGTATTTTTTGCATGGCTGTTGGGCCGTAGTGCTGCATGAACACCCCAACACCCTTTTCGCAGTTTACACTCTAAAAAATATCGAGTAAAAAGGGTGTCTTTTTATGCCACAACAATAATCATCATCAGGCTCGTGTGCGCTTCCTTTATTGAAAACTCGGCGCTGACCACTTTCCTATTGAGAATGCAATGTAACCCTGATAATTGGCATGTCGATCGTGACCGGAATGTACCGGGCGTGGGGCGATAGCGCAAAGATGGAATGCAGTATAGATGACGATTATTGTTGTGGAACAAAAAGGCACGCTTTTTACTCGCTCCTTTTTATAGCGTAGGCGTATTACACCCTCACACTACGTTTGCTGTTTGGGTATAATATTATCACACCCTCACACCCTTAAGGCCATTTGGGTGTAGATTTGCATTTACACCGCAAAAAATGTTCATACTTTAGGGTGGAAATTGGAAAATTCACCCATTGTATAGGCGTTGTCGTGATTCTTACAACCTTTTCGTGGGGTGTATGGTTGCGACTGTAATTTGGTTTACAGTGTGGTTCACAAAAAGACGTTATGTTTCAGTTAGGTAAAGTGGTGACTTCAAACTACACAATCACAGATTCTTGGTCCTCATATTACCAATGAAACTCTATAGAAAGTTTTGAATCAAAATCATGCGACACCATCAAATTTAAACAATACGTCAGCTATTCTTCTGATATTTAAGTATCCTAAAATTAACGCTGATGCGACATTATCTGCTAATAAAATTGTCATGACTATGAGTACAGAAGTAGAGCTGCGGTTACATAGCCCTTGTAGTGGCGAGGTATAGGATGCATCTATTATTGGGGCCACACTTGGCCTTTAAAACTAAGTTTGACTTTTCTGGGAATAAAGGCTATTACGTTTGGTAGAGGCACAATGTATAGGTAGCAATGATGACGGTGGTATCATGATATTGTTTGCGTAAATTAAGTCATATGACGAGAGCTCTTTTTTGTAGAGTAAATCATTCACAAATTAACATCCATGTTTTGTGAAGCAAAAACATATGCACTGAATTTACATTACAGCGTACATAATACAGTGATTTTGCCTTGTGGGGAGGAGTTTCAAGAAAAGCCAATGTATTCACACTCAAAATGTTCACAAAAGTATGGAAAGGCTCGGAGTGAGCAAAGTTAAAACATAATTCTTCAACTTGAAAGCAGATCTTTGTGATTACGAGTGAACGAAAGTGTGCATAAAAGCTCGACTTCATTTACTCTAAACCATTTTGCGACCACTGTGGATAGCACGAGTGTTCACTCCGAGGAATTTACGCTTAGAAGACTCACTGCGTTCAGTGCGGCTCGTGGAGCACTTTTCATTGTCGCCACTGATGAAGACTTGAGCGTATTTCCAGAAGCGGCTGCCGGTTGATTCAGTCATCAGTCATAACTTCCCAGTGATCGTATGCAGCCAAGATGGTTTTCTATTCTTACGCACGAACATAATTCACAATGACTGAGAGCTGGCAGATAATGCCTACAGAGGCACCGAATACAAAGAGAAGAAGGGATGAACTCAACACTGTGCACACGGCAAGCATTTTTTCTGAAAAATACAGAAATTTAGTATGCGCAAATATATAATTTTAAACAAAAACATAAAAATAAATAATAACAAAAAGGAAACCAATTGGCACGTCACTTCACTATGTTGAGATGAAAGCAGCACCGCAACTGCTGAAGAGAAAAGAAATGGGGCAAGGTGGCACCACAATAAGCGCTCTCTTACCAGAGCGTCGAAACGGCAGCTCCCTCTTGCCATTCTGAAACGTCACCCGCTATCTGTATAAATCCCTTGTAAGGGCTGGGTATATAGGTTTGAAGCCGAACCGACACACGCCACCACGTGTTCTAATGTGCGTGTGTTCTTCATTTTTGTTTTTTGTTTCGCCTAAATCATCCAGCGTCATTTTGAGCCCCTCCGAATTCCGACACATATTCCTCCTTGTGCGCCGACAATTTCGCGGTTCGCGCTCCTCACATATACAAGTGAGAAATTGCGGCGGAGTGTCGCGATTCTCGCGGGAGTCATCTATTAATCCATCCGAAGAGGCGTTTGCCGCAATTCACAGGTAGGATAAAAAATACAAAACTTTGAGAGCTTGAAAATAACTTTTGAAACAAAAAGAAACAAAGAAACCACTCTAATGGTGTTATGGCAGCCAGCTTAGATAACTATAGAATGACTTGCCACCTTTAAGACGAGTCTTTATGGAGAAGCAGCTGACAGCACGAACCTCACGACTTCGTAGCATTCAACCTTAAAATTGACGCTGTACTCCGTGTGTTAGGTCTAGAAAGAAGCTGGGCGCCTTGCCAGAAATATCTGCCGACAAGGCAAATATTGTGTACGAACTGTACTTGTAAGACATACTGTAATAAAATGTTATGACGTTCACCCAACATCATGAGTGATAGAATTGCTTTTTAAAAAAAATCAATGCTAAAGGTATGCTTGGAGGAAGCATTATTCAGTAGCCATGCAAGTATAAGGTACGTATGCAACAGGTATAAGAAGGCAAGTTAGAAATTGGTATAATCAGTAAGTCAAGTGCGTACAATACACCACGCTAAACATACAAATTGAGGCGTGTGCCAACAGCGACAGGTCAGTGAACTCACTCATGAGTCGACTCACACAGACTCACAGATTGAACTGTGAGTCTGAGTGAGTCGGCTCATGGGTAATATTTTTGTGAGTCTAAGAGCTAGTCCAAGCCACTATATATAATTCTTGAGTGAGTTTGAGTGATTTCCACATTATTTTACCGACCAAAGGACCTACCTAGCCATCTTCAGGCTACCTTGCCTGGATTCACGTTTATACTCGCATATACTCACAGGTTGTCCATAAAAGTGTCGCAATACACCCTTTTCACATTTATTGAGCTGAGGCGCATATTACGTAGGGAGGGGGGAGTGCCTTAACCTCTCCCTCGACTTTTCCAGAGAAGTTATTGATAGATATGTACGATGCTCTCAGCTCTATCAAGAGAAACATAACCCTGCTGGTATTCAATCACTGAGAAATCATTGTCAAAAGTACTATGTCAAACGGCACCAAGAAGAGCACTGACTACGTGAGATAATGGCGTTAAAGAGCATAGACGCCATGGTCGAAAAAGATAATGTTATGCTAAAGGACTCACCGGTGGACTCACTCAGACTCATTCACACTACGATCGAGCCGTTAGTCTGAGTCTGAGTGAGTCTGAATGCGTAATGATTTGGTGCATTTGTGTCCGTGCTAGTCCGGTTTGAATTTAAAAATTTATTTGGTCTTGTCTTTGGTACATGTAATTACACCTTTATGAGCTAGGCAAATTTGTTTTAAAGATCCCTAAAAAGTTAGAAAACATTTTTCTTTAGCCTGGCTCAGAGTGCGTTGAAAGCTCCATGTTTATTCAACCAGTGAATCTGAGTGAGCCCCATAAGCTTAGCCAACCAATGAAATGAAGATTGGCAGTATTATCAGGCCCCGTTCAATAGCGTATGTGACAAGACCACGTCCAAAAATATGAAGATTGGCAGTATTATCAAGCCCCGTTCAATAGCGTATGTGACAAGACCACGTCCAAAAATATGAAATTCTCCGACTATCCCAGTAGCCCTTTCAAATGGCAAGCATTTCTTAGTGAACTTCGACGATATTGAACGTATCTATCTATCTATCTATCTATCTATCTATCTATCTATCTATCTATTTATCTATCTATCTATCTATCTATCAATCTATCTATCTATTCATCTATCTATCTATCTATCCATCTATCTATCTATCTATCTATGGAGCCGTCTACAAGATTTATCTCTCCTGGCCGTTTCGTTAATGCTATAGATACCGAAATTAGTGTGGCATAACATAAATGTATGCCGAGCATAAGTGACTAGTCATAAAATGAAAATCATGACGTGTATGTCAATAATGTCATAATTTACATTTCATGGTCTTACTGTTCTTGCGGTGGTTTCGTTCACATGACATGTTGCGAAGCTGTTATGGCAATTTATACTTTTATGGCGAACACAGGGGACAGTCCATAACATGAAAATTATAATATGAGTGACAGGTAACAACATCACTGCATGCAACACCTATGATGCGCTCGCGGCCATTTTGCTAGCTTTTTATATATCAAACTTGGCACTATGGGATGTGACTGGATTACAACGGCATGTGACTGGTGCGAACAGGATATGATGATATTGCCGCAGAGACTGCCTTCTACCAGGAGAACCAGCGAGACGCTATGCAAGCGTCTACAACTACCAGGAGAACCAGCGAGACGCTATGCAAGCGTCTACAACGTAGCGCACCTGCGCGCGCTGTAGCAACGCGAGTCATTGCTCCTCGTGCTCGGGCTCGCGACGGTGGCCTGATCGACTGGTGGTGAAAAAAAGGTGTTCGAGAGAGACGCTAGTGTGGAACGCTTTAGCGGACCCAGTTATTTACCTATTCTTCTGGGCACAAGTTCGCCCTTTAATAAAGCTATTGTTTGTATCACCCTCTTGCAATACGTGACATTCTGGTGGAGGTGCTGGGTAATGATTGGAAGTCCCTCAGGCGCAAGAGAGCGGAGCCCCGACCCTCAACGACTGGAACCTGGCGAATTGACTCCTGTACACCAGCGTTCGAGCCGTCGTCTTCGAGGAGACCCGCCTGAATTCGGACCGCTCACCACTGCTCCAGCAACGCAAGCAGCTTTTACAAACGACCCCACAACGATGGCCACCGCAGGTTCTACATCCGAGCTCATCGTGTCACCACCGTGCCTGCCTGAGCCCTTCCACGGTGACTCGCACGAAGATGTAGAAGACTGGCTGGAACATTTCGAGCGAGTCGCAAGGACCAATGCCTGGGATGAGACAAGGAAACTTGGACGCGTGTACTTTGCGTTGCAGGATTCAGCGAAGGTGTGGTTCGAAAATCACGAAGCGGTGATAACAACATGGGAAGATTTTCGACAACACTTGCTCGCTGCGTATGCCAGCACCGATCGCCGAGAGAAGGCAGAGAACGCTCTCCAGTCCAGGAGTCAACGCACGAATGAGAGTGTCAGCATGTATGTCGAAGACATGTGCCGGCTCTTCAAACGCGCTGATCCGAACATGATGGAAGAGAAGAAACTGCGCCACCTAATGCGTGGAGTCAAGCAGGACTTGTTTGCTGGGTTAGTTCGCAATCCACCACGCACGGTTGCCGAGTTCCGCACCGAAGCAACAACCATAGAGAAGGCGCTACAGCAGCGTGCCCGTCATTACAACCGAGACGCCAGTAGCGCACCAGTGGACGTCCTATCGGCAGGCCAAAGTAACAACAGTGAAACGCTAAGAGAACTGGTGCGATCCATTGTAAGGGAAGAGATTCAGAAGTTGATGCAGCCACAAGTGATGCCAACAGTCTCGACCCTCGCCGCCGTCATTCGTGACGAAGTCCGGCACGCCATCCTTCAGCCGGAACCTGAGCCGCAACCTGTTCGACTGGAACAACCACTGCAGACACGTCGCATACCAACGTACGCGGACGCTCTACGCCAGCCTGCCGTGCACAATGCTTCTTTCGTAGCCCCCAGTACACGCCCGTCGGCTCCGCATGGCTCGCCCTTTCTCGGAGAGCTGAGACCACGAAAAAGCGACGTGTGGCGCACACCCGACTGGACGCCGCTTTGCTTTCATTGCGGAGAGGCTGGACATCTTTACAGAACGTGCCCATACCGGAGGGCCGGCCTGCGGGGGTTTTCTGTGAACGCACCATGCCCGCGTAATGGTGAAAGACCCATGGAGATAGAAGATTACCTGTCAAGGCAGCAACTCCCATCTGCTAGTTTTCAGCACCAGCCAAGGTCACCGGCGCCGAAACGTTACCGATCACCGAGCCCCCGGCGTCCAAGTTCCCCATTCTCAGGTCCACCAAGACGTTCAACGAGCCCGCGGCAGGAAAACTAAGTCCAGCGACCTGTGGAGGCAAGGCCGCTGTTGTTCGACAAGGCGAAGATCCTCCGTCAAGACCCGAGGGTAGCAGCGACAGGCAAAAAAGAACGGCTAAGATAAGTAAGGAATCAATTTCTTCGGACTTGCGCGTTACGGTGGACGAGCGGGAATTGAGCGTTTTAGTCGATACCGGTGCGGATTATTCAGTCGTCAGCTACGCGTTCGCGAGGGATCTCAAGAAAGTTTTGACGCCGTGGAGTGGTCCACAAATAAGAACGGCTGGGGACCACCGGATAACACCAGTGGGAAGATGTACCGCGAGGATAGGAATTCAGGGTGCTACTTACGTGGCTGAGTTTATTGTGCTTCCGGAATGCTCAAGGGACGTAATTCTCGGGATGGATTTCTTGCTAGCGAACGGTGCCATAATCAACCTACAAAATTCTAGCGTTTCCTTCTCGACGAAGCTGGCCATAGACGAGAAGGAGGTAGAGAGCACTGCATTGCGGGTTATCGACGAAGACATAACCGTGCCACCACGATGCAGCGTGCTGGTTGGCGTCAGAAATGACACATTTGCAGATTCCGAAGGCATAGCGGATAGCAACGTCGAGCTGCTACTAAAGAAAGGCATTTGTGTAGCCCGGGGCATCATTCAATTACGTGATGGGTGCGCCAGTGTGTTGCTCACAAACTTCGGAAATGCAATACAGCATGTTGCAAAAGACACTGCCATTGCCTTTCTGCACAGCTTTACTGCAGCGACAGATTTGTGTGGCCTCACGTCAGCACCACCTACTCCGGGAAGTACGGATGATGTCGGAGCTGCGGTTTCAATAAATAGAAGTCTATCATCAGGCGAAAGGCAAATCATACAGGACCTCATAAGAGACTTCTCAGAGTGTTTCTCCACCTCGTCAAAAGTACGTCGCACGCAGATCGTTAAACACCGAATAATAACTGACGAGCAAACAAGACCTGTTCATCAAAACCCGTACAGAGTTTCACCCAAAGAACGAGAGGTCATAAAGGGTCAAGTGCAAGAGATGCTGGAGGATGATGTCATCCAACCATCCAACAGTCCGTGGGCATCGCCAGTAGTGCTTGTGAGGAAAAAGGACAACACGTTGAGATTCTGCGTTGACTACCGGAAACTGAACAGCGTGACCAAGCGCGACGTATACCCCTTGCCACGTATCGATGATACATTAGATCGCCTACGGCATGCCAGATATTTCTCGTCATTAGATTTAAAAAGCGGGTATTGGCAAATTGAAGTGGATGAAAGAGACCGCGAAAAGACGGCTTTCGTAACTCCGGACGGCTTGTACGAATTTAAAGCACTCCCATTCGGCCTTTGTTGTGCGCCAGCGACATTCCAGCGCATGATGGACAGTGTTCTATCGGGTCTCAAATGGCAGTCATGTTTAGTATACTTGGACGATGTTGTGGTATTTTCTGCAACCTTTGAACAGCATATAGAACGACTACGTTCAGTGCTTCACGCCATCCAGTCGGCCGGCTTGACTATTAAACCGGAAAAGTGTCAGTTTGGATATGAAAAGCTTCGTTTTCTCGGTCATGTGATCAGCGCTGAAGGTGTTGGCCCGGATCCGGACAAAACTGCGGCCGTTGCGCGATTCCCCAAGCCGAGAGACAAGAAGGAGGTGCGTCGATTTCTGGGCTTGTGCGCTTACTACAGACGATTTATAGAAAATTTCTCGAAAATTGCTGAACCTCTGACCAGACTCACAAAAGAGGAAGAATCATTCGTTTGGCATAAGGAACAAGAGAGAGCTTTCGAGGAACTAAAGAAACGTTTACAGGCCCCACCGATCCTCGCACATTTTGATGAAACTGCGGACACGGAAGTCCATACAGACGCAAGCAATCTTGGTCTCGGCGCGGTATTAGCTCAATGGCAAAATGGAGAAGAGAAAGTCATAGCCTATGCCAGTCGCACCCTGTCAAAAGCTGAAAAGAACTATTCTGCAACGGAAAAAGAGTGCTTGGCAGTTATATGGGCGATTAGCAAGTTCAGGCCATATCTCTACGGCAGGCCGTTCCGCGCCGTCAGCGACCACCATTCACTTTGCTGGCTGGCGAGCTTAAAAGACCCGTCGGGACGACTTGCGAGATGGAGCCTCAGGCTCCAAGAATACGATATTACAGTTGTATATAGGTCGGGAAGAAAACACAGCGATGCTGATTGCTTATCACGCTCGCCACTGGACTCTACCTCTTCAGAAGAGGACGACTTTCCGTTCCTTTGTGTTGTGAAGGCTTCAGATATCGCCGAGCAGCAACGATCCGACACAGAACTGCTCCCATTGATAAAATTCCTCGAAGGGCACGACTCCCAAGTCCCACGTGTATTTAGGAGAACATTATCGTCGTTCTGCCTCCGTGGTAATGTACTCTACAAAAGGAACTTCAGAAGCAACAAAGAAAAGTTCTTACTCGTTGTGCCGCAAGTCATGAGACGTGAAATATTACAAGCTTGCCATGATGAACCGTGCTCGGGTCACTTAGGTGTCAGCCGGACATTCGCCAGAATTCATCTGAAATATTACTGGCCCAAGCTGTTAGCGTCGGTACAGCATTATGTGAAGACATGCCGCGAATGTCAAAGGCGCAAAACACCACCTCTGAAAACTGCCGGCCTGCTCCAGCCCATAGACCCACCTGAGACTCCTTTTCAGCAAATTGGAATGGATCTTCTCGGGCCGTTTCCAATGTCATCCTCAGGAAAGAGGTGGATCATCGTCGCAACCGACTATTTAACGCGGTACGCAGAAACTGGCTGCCTGGAACGAGGAACGGCTGCGGAAGTTGCCAAGTTCTTCGTTCACAACATAGTTCTGCGACATGGCGCCCCGATGGTAGTTATCACCGATCGCGGAACAGCATTCACATCGGAGTTGATGCAGTGCCTGATGAATATGACTAATACCACTCATAGAAAAAGTACTGCGTATCATCCCCAAACGAACGGGTTGACGGAACGCCTAAACCGCACCATAGCGGATATGTTGTCGATGTACGTGGACATAGAGCATAAGACGTGGGACGAAATCCTACCTTATGCAACGTTCGCCTACAATACGGCAGTACAGGAGACCACCCGCATTCCTCCATTTGAGCTGGTCTATGGCCGTATGGTGACTACAACACTCGACGCTATGCTCCCTGTCGATAACGACAATTATGAGCCGTCTGACGTTGAAGAATTCCTACAAAGAGCTGAAGAAGCGCGCCAACTAGCGCGACATCGAATACGTCAACAACAATGTAGGGACGCGAGCTACTACAACCTGCGCCGCAGAGAAGTCAAGTACCAGCCAGGCGATCAAGTGTGGGTGTGGACACCAATACGCCACCGTGGGCTGTCAGAGAAACTTCTTCGACGCTACTTTGGTCCATATAAGGTCATCCGCCAACTCAGTGACATAACTTATGAAGTTATTCCTGAAGGACAAGAGCGCCCAAGACGTCAAAACCATGCAGAGGTCGTACATGTAGCCCGCATGAAGCCCTACTTCGAGAGATGCTGAAGCATTCCCCCTTGCGTACTTCCCCCAACCGCGCATCGGGACGATGCGTATTTCGGAGGGGGAGTAATGCCGCAGAGACTGCCTTCTACCAGGAGAACCAGCGAGACGCTATGCAAGCGTCTACAACTACCAGGAGAACCAGCGAGACGCTATGCAAGCGTCTACAACGTAGCGCACCTGCGCGCGCTGTAGCAACGCGAGTCATTGCTCCTCGTGCTCGGGCTCGCGACGGTGGCCTGATCGACTGGTGGTGAAAAAAGGTGTTCGAGAGAGACGCTAGTGTGGAACGCTTTAGCGGACCCAGTTATTTACCTATTCTTCTGGGCACAAGTTCGCCCTTTAATAAAGCTATTGTTTGTATCACCCTCTTGCAATACGTGACAATATGTTGGGTTTAGCGTCGCAGAATCACTATATGAATATGAGAGACGCCGTAGTGAAGAGCGCCAAAACTTTCGACCGCATGGGGTTCTTTATTGTGCATTCAAATCGGACCACTAGGGTATACAGCATTTTCGCAGACATTGAATATGCAGCCGCCGCAGCGAGGATTTGATCCCCTTACTTGCGGGTCAGCAGCCGAGTACTTTAGCCACTAGTCCACCGCAGTGGGGCGAGGCGAACGTGATCGTCATAATATGCATGCCATGTAACAACATCACTTCATGCCACGCTCATCATCTGCTCGTGGCCCTTTCGCTTGCTTCACATATACCAAATTTGGTATTATGGTATGTGAACGGATGGCGAAGGTGTGTGACTTGTGCAAACATAATAATCATGAGATGCGTATAATGTAAAACTTGAATATATGCTACGCTGATAGCGTGCTCGCGGCCGTTTCACTAAATTCAAATATGCCAATTTTGGTAATACGTGACGGGAATAGAAGTCGAATGTAAATGGCAGGTCCCAACATGATAATTATGACATGCGTGGCATGTAAAACTTGACTACATCCCACGCTCATAGAACGCTCATGGCCACTCTGCTAGCTCCTCATATATCGAATTTGGTAAAAGAAAAAATGAATAGATGATGAAGGTAAATGACACATCCAAACATAATAATCATGACATTGAAGTCATGTACAGCAAATTTACCCCGCCTCGTAACGTTATACTGATTTTAAAATGGCAGATCAACCTTCCGCATTCGTGCTTCACATATGATATATTCCCACTTTACGCGGAATCTGCCTACTTTGCTCTCAAATGTGTAAGTACTCTAAATAATTTCAGTGTACAATCAAAGAAATGTTCCTATTAACACACAGCACTATAACAGTAAAAGAGTGCTAGTCTCAGAACCCTCTTGTGTAAGGTGGTGCTTTCAAGAATCGACCAACCAAGCACCAGAAGTTTGCAAAAAATGTGTAGGGGATACTGACTGAGTGTTCTCTAGGGGCAATCAAATAGACACGTGGCGCTGTTGCAGTTAGGAAGAAATTTCTTGTAGGTAGTCAGTGGAAAGGCACAGTTTGCATACGTAAAAGGCCTTCGTGTACGAACGAGGCAGAGTCGCGACAAAAGCGAGCGAGAAAAAAAAGAACTGAAGAAGGTGTGTAGCCATGTCCCGTTCATTTCGAATGCGCAAGCCTAAAGGGGCGCAACCTGCTCAATGCAAAGCCCACGCAGTGCCGACCTACTAATACATTCACTTGTTCACCGTCATCGTCATTCCGCTTAAGATGGTGCTGGCATAGTTGGGCGCGCTAATTGCTCCCGCCGACTCCGCATGAATAATCATCTTAGTTGCCATTTCTCTTTGCTCTGGCTTCATGGAAGCAAGAACGTGTGTCACTGAAAAAAGAAACAAACAGTGACAACGCGTATGCAGAACGCCTCTTGTTTACGTCATCAGACGTGTGTCTCCGATTGCCGACCGCGACGCCCTCTTTCTCGCCCTTGCCGCAACAAACATCGCTTGAACAAACACAAAACAGAGCACGCCTTCATTTGGGCTCCCATCGATTTTGTCAAACCTAGCATCGTCGACAGTCGGAACTGGGGCCGAATTTACAAAGCTCTTGGCTACGCGTTTCTTAGCCAAGAATTCTCTTATCTGGAGGGATTACTATAGCGCGGGTATGAATTTACCTTATTCGGCACTTAAGAGAGCGAGGAGGACACACGATAGCCGATGAAACGACAAGGAAAGAAATAAGTGTGTGCCGATAATATCAAGGTAGCACGCAAAGCGTCTTGCATCGAGAGTGTACGATAATAGCCACTGATTTGCTGCATCTAAGTTTCAATTCCGCGAGCGTCTGCTACAGCGCTTACGGGATGCCGGGCACGTTATAATAGACGTTTTTGTGGGCTGTGCAAAGCCAAGCACTCGTCTTTCACTAATGACTGTAGCTAAAAAGAAATTGCTCGACGGCCTTAAGCCATCGAGAAATCCGTGCACTATCTCGCCAAGTACAAGTAAACAACATTCCAGGTGCACCACATGAATGAAACTACGCATAAATCGATGCATGCAATGCTTGAAATTGCGCCTCAAATGTCTTCCTCTATTTAAAGCGGCATACTCATTCGGTGCAATCGAGCACGGTAGAGTGGTGAATGTAAGGGTGTTTTGCACCTATAGATAGTAAAAGGTAGCTTTTGTTACAATATTCTTATTACAAGACAGAGGAGCGACTTTTGTGCCTGCAGACGAATTGTGCGGAAATAGATAACAGCAGTAATCAAATAAAATCGTGATAGTGGTTTTAGGATGTTATACCCCACAGATCAATCATATCATCATCCTTGCCAAAAATTCCTAAAATTACAAATTGCTCAAAGTGCAAGCCTATACTGACTGAGACATCTAGTATGTAAAGAGCTGTATCAGCTGTGGTAGATTTCAAGAAAGGAGGAGGACTTACGCACACTAATGCCACGCTATTTGATCTTTTGAAAGAAGCTGAGCGAAAACTTTAGAAGCATGCCGGTGACAAGGAAGTTATTATTTTACTATTGAATTTGTGTTGGATAACTCTCATTTTTCATGTAAGGAACCTGAAGCAGACATGATGGCTCACGGGCTCAATATTATGTAGGAGTTAGTATGCGCCAATATTGCAACAAGTGAAAAAGATTGAAGCGAACAACTCTCAAAGGTTGCACAAATAAGCATTCGCAATTAGTCCATATTGTTGCTACGTTAAAGTCGAAATGCACGCCGTTGGTTTTTTACACGTGTCTGCGATACTGCTTTGCTTTTGAGTTGAAGTGCTGTCCATTGTGTTTGTGGCCGTTTATATATGAGTGCATCTGTACATCACTGTAAGAAAATGCGCTGTTTTAACTCTCCCGAGTGAGAACAACGCTTGTTATCAATGAAATATCTGTGGTTTTATGCACTCAAACCTCGATATGAATATGAGGCACGCTGTAGTGGAAAAGCTCCGGAATTTTCGACAATGTGGTGCTCGGTAACGTGCACTGGTATCGCAGAATAGTGTTTCGTCTCTCTCGTCTTTTGTTCCTTCGTGTTAATTTTTTCTTCAAACAAGTACCAAAAACTCAAGTTCACACGCTTCTCATCGCACAGCACTCGGGCCTGCTTCATCTAAGTGCGACCGACGAGATAAAACTCAAATTGCGTTTTTTCTACTGAATTATTTTGAACCTTTTTTATCCTACTACTACGTAAACACTACTTCAACCAACAACTAGCTCTTGTGATATTCTCACAAGATTCTGCAGACCCGCAGGGCGCGGGTTTGAATCCCGGCTGCGGCGGCTGCATTTCCGATGGAGGCGAAAATGTTGTAGGCCCGTGTGCTCAGATTTGGGTGCACGTTAAAGAACCCCCAGGTGGTCTAAATTTCCGGAGCCCTCCACTACGGCGTCTCTCATGATCATATAGTGGTTTTGGACGTTAAACCCCACAATATCAATCAATCTCACAAGACTTTACCATCACATGTTTGAATTGACAATCTGATGTTTGTGAATCCAAAACAGATGCTCCTATCGTGGATCTTCGATGTGGTGAATTTAAAATTTTCCACAGCTATCTACGCTGTATCGTGAAGATGTAGATTTGTTCACCACTTTTCGTAATTTATTCACTTTTGCACTCGTTAGAAAATGAAGCTAGAAGTTTTTTTTTTGCCCGAGTTGCTTTTCACGGTTCCGAAGCGACCTGCTCCTGAGGCACGGTCATTGTGGTGCCGTCTCGGGCCCTCTCCGCAAAACAAGGACAGAAGCTCTTCGCTTCCGGAGGCGCCGTCAGTCAACCTAAAATATTTCTAACACAGTGGTCCCCACAACACCACGCACATTGGCTGCTGCTTCTCGGAAAACAACCTTTGTCAAACGAGGGTGACTCAGCATGTCTGTCAATCATGCGGCTCCTCCATAACGAATAAAGGCCCAATAGCATATTTAAATTGTATTGTGCATTAATGTAATGATCACTTTGAACGGGAAAAACCTAACACTATGAGATGTAATAGGATCTGCCCCTGGAGTTGTTTCTCCGCGGTTGAACCCGTAGCGTTCCTGCCGCTTTGGTGCTGACCACCGGTGGGTTCATCCGCATTAAAAATTCCAATACAATCCAAACAGAACTTCGTGCGGTAACTCCCCATTTTCTACTGATAGCAGAGGTTCGTCAGTTTGGGACGCGGCGGGATACTATGCTGCTCACCAGACAACGCTTGTATCCAAGACCTTCTGAAGTGCACTACTTTTGCATCACATCCGGTGAGCTCTTTTATCCCACCTCATCTAGCTTGCAACAAAGGATTGGTTCGGGGGGTAGACGTAAGTCTAAGCCCAGCAGAAGCCTTGGGCATCTTTTCCCTAGCAGGTGTTATTTCTGTTTACCACTGTACCAAACAGAAAAACAAACAGAGAGTTCCCACTGAAACTGTAATTGACACAATCGCTGGAACGGATCGCCCGTCGGAGATCAAGACATGACCGCTTATCTATAAGGTTGAAGCTTTAGCTCCCCGTCCGTTGCAATGTGTTAAATGCTGGCACTTTGGACATAGTAATAAAGGTTGTCGATCGAACACTCAATGCCGCATATGTGGAGCCATATACGTCACTGGTCATAGTACTGCTTAGGTCCAATCAGGCAATAAGAAAAGCTGCAAGTCACGCTGCAGACGATCCTAACTGCCATGCAAAATCAAAGAAACTTCAGGTGACTGAAACCATGGAAAGCAGACGATGCTCTCGTAGAGAAGCAACGTCAGAAATTCAAAGCAGGAATCCGGTTTATACCGATTTAGCAGCTCGTCCACCTCTTGCTATAAATGCCACCACTTTCTCAGTCCATTTAAACTATGGTAAAAAGGCCGTAGAAAAAGTATTATAAAAATTTTTAGTCAACACTGTCCGACTCACTAAATGATATTATGGATTCACAGGTGTCAGGCGTGTCTGATCGAATAACTAAACGTATCCAACCTCCTAGTGCTTCAATCATAAGCCTGCCGAACGTCATTCAGATGCCTCCGTCGATAATGAGGCAAGCCTGCCGATCTTACACAACTGAGCAGGAAGGTATATCTGATTCAGAATCAACAATTAGTCGGGATGTGGATATGAATGCGTGCCTTTTGAAACACACGAGATAGCATACTAGCAAACTTAATAATTCTTCTCATCCAAAAAAAAGAGTGTGAAGGAACCTAGGAATAAAGCGGACTTCCTAAAAGGCAATATTTTAGATCAAGCAGTTGCTACTGCTTGCTTATCATCATACATAGTATAATGAAGGAATGATGACAACAAAGGAGAACAGCAAGCATCATCGCAGAGTAAGGCACCACGAGATCGGCACTCGAGCTCCTCCATCTTCCTCGTCCTGTCGCTATCTCCGATTTCCCCACTTGCCCATTTGGTTCGCCCAATAAACCACTTTACATTTGGTGGAGGTGCTTGGTAACCACATCGCCTACAACCTGGAACTCCGATCTCGCACCCTGCCGTCGACCATGCAAGTGACGCTGCCCAACAAACAATGCCTCTCGCGGCCGCTACTTGCCCCGGCCCGGTTCATCAGCGAGACCCCCCGATTTTGCCGGCACCGAAGACCAGGACGTCGAGGACCAGCTGTCGTCATACGAGAAAGTTAGTGGACCCAACAGGTAGGATGACGCTGCTAAGTTAGGCACTGTCAATTTTATCTCACCGACGTGGCCAGCTGTGGTATACGAACCACAAAACCGAGGCGCGAATTGGTCCGCCTTCAAGGAGACAAAGTGTCGTTTTTGGTCGTCCTGCCTTACGGAAGCTACGCGCCGAACAACGTTGCTCACATGGGCACAGGAGCCAGGTGAAACTTTCACATCATATATAGAAGATGTGATCGATCTCTGCCGGCGCGTCGATGCTTCCATGAGAGAGAGTGCGAAGATACAGCACATTATGAAGGGCGTCGACGATGACGTTTTCCAGAGTGCTTCTCGCGAAGTCTCCTAGCACTGTGGCAGAAGTAGTGACTTTGTGCTAAAGCTATGATGAATGCGGAGGGCAACGAGCTCAGACGCGACGCTCACTCCAGACAATCAACCAGTGACCGCACTGGGACGCTATGACTGACCAGACAAACCTTCTCGCACAAATGAAAGACTTCGTGCGAGAGGAAGTGGCTCAGCAGCTTTCTCTGCTGCCTTTTGCTCAACGCCAGGTGCTCTCGCACCAACAGCCACTGCGACACCCACCTGCATTGGCTCCCATGCTCCGACATGTGGGTCCAGGAGCAGATTTCCGAGGCGATGCTGGTGCCCTTGCGCAGCCCCCCATCACCACGCCTCTTACTTACGCTGAGGCACTAAAGCGGCAGCAGCGACACCGCCCCCCCGCCGTTCCAGGACTCCCGTATACCTCAGCCCCGACTCAGCCGTCCACCGCCTGGTTTCCTCCCATTGCCACCACAGCTTCGACTC